>CAKNXH010047312.1:0-14785 GCA_932178445.1 Andricus quercusramuli
CGCTAGCATCCAGTCAAAATAGGATTAAAGTTACCGACGGTTAACGCATATTAACTGCTACTGATCGACGATGCGTTTGAAGTCGCCTTCAGCCCACGTGACCTTTTAACGCAAAATTTCACGTAGAATCCTAATTTCAACAAGTGAAATGTTCATCTTTCTTTTTTAATGAGTTTTTCTTGCATGATACGGAGAGGATACGATGTGGATACTATAAGGATACGCTGTAGCGTATCCGTTCCGTTCGTTCGGTCCGCCAGGGAGGTTACGCGGACGAAATCATCGCAGTAATCACTGCTCGAAGTGTTGAGAAAGAACTATGCCCTGGAACTAGCATCCCAGAAGACGGAGCTGGTACTAGTTACTAGGAAACAGATTCGCAAGACAAGACGATGCAGGTAGGTTTGGAGAAAATTGAAACCTTCGTGATTCCGGGGTTGAACCCATAGATCTTCTGGCCCTAGAGAAGAAAAGCATCTTCGCGAGAGTTTGTAAAGTACTGAAGGAGACTTCAAAAGCGGATGCCAGGTTAACTGCGCTAGAATGCTGGCAACGACGGTGGGACAACGACCATCAAGGCAGATGGACTGCCGAGGTAAACTATTAACTAACTCAATTCCTCTCGGGGCATGGCTACTTCCGTGTCTACCTCTATGAGATTGAAAAGATGCAGAGTCTGGGAAGTGCTTACTGCGAGACGAACAAGAGAACACATTTTTCGACTGCGACAGATAGGCCGAGCTCAGTGAAGGGCGGGACAGAGCAGTAGGACGCCTCACACCTGAGAGCGTAATTGCCGAAATGCTGGGAAGTGAGGAGCCTTAGAATACGGTGGTTGTCTACGTTGAAACACTCTTGGGACAGAAGAAGGAACAGAATACAGCAAAACAATCGCCCTAAAAGAAACGAGACCCAACCATGTCCAACTAGGATGTTCGAAGGCCGACGAGTCCGATGCGCGATATTATCGCGCTACTTAGGACGATGCGTACATCTTGGTTGGGACATACGGGTGATTACGATCGTGCAGAACATCTGGCACAAAACCAAGAAAAGCAGCAGGCACTTTTACAGTGATGAACATGACACCCCCTGAAGTAATGCGAAAGCGGTTTCGCGGGGATCTCTACCAAGAAGAAAGAATGGTAATACATTTTTTCCTTCCAAAATCATATTGAAGTAAAAACACGAGATAAACACATTTTTTAGTTAAATAATTATTCCAGTATTCTATAAAAATTTGTTTTCAGAGAAAAAAATTTTATGAAAACATTTACACTATAGTAAAAACCGATGGTTTACTTCTATTTAGTACAAATCTATTGATACAATGTGTACAAATAACCGAATAAATGAACTAGTAATTATATCTATTAAAGGAATTGTTAACGCTACTACTAAGTGAATGGGTAAATGTATACTGATAGTAACTGTTTTAAACGGTAGTTTTAAATCAATTTGAAAACCAATTTTACAAGGAAAAGGATTTTATTGAAATCAAATAATAAATTATTAAATACATAGAAAAATACAAGAAATGTGAAAATTGTACAAACGATATATCAAATTACATATAACAATACTTATCAGCTACCTGAAGTAGGTTTTATACATTTTTATATTATTTCAATTTGCGTACAAAAAAAGGCACATAAATATTCCTTAGCCTCAAGTTGGGTCTGATGATTCTATAACACGTTTGCCAATTTCTGCACACTATATAAGTCTCGAAGATGTTTAATTTTTCTGAAAATACATTTTATTTAACCTAACTCTTTTCAAGGACACTTTCCTAGTTCCCTTTAAACTATTCTCTTATTCTTCACTATTAAACTAAAACTAACCTATTTTAAATAAACAAGACGGATATCAAAAAGAATAATATCGGTGACTGCAAAATCATTTAACTTGCAATAAATTAGAGTCGAAATCCAGCTGACGCTAGCCCGCTACAGCCTCGTGCATACACTGAGCGAAGAATTCCCCAGTGGTTCGGGTTTCTACCCCAATAGTAGGGTTGGTTTCTCTTTTTTTCTGTTTCACACGAAGGATTGTTGCGCTCGCACGACTGAGTGCGAGCACCCCAACCATTCGGGTGCTCACCCGAAACAGGAGCGGCCGAACTGGTGGGGTGCCCGCCCGAATAGTTCAGTTTGATCCAATTAGCAAAAAGAAAATGAATTCACAAAATTGTCAACATTCTTGGATTATTCAAAATTTTCAATTTTGGAAAACTGCGTGCTGCTACGTAATTGGATACCCGTAAAATTGCCTAGTTTCGAAAAATTCGGGAATTTTTACAATTTTTTACAATTCAACCCTTTTTAATAATCAGACGAAACTGACCTACATTTGCTATTCGAATTAGACCTGCAGACTTCGAAAAACTTTGAAATTACACTCCATATGTCTAAATTAAAAAAATATTGCGATTTTCATCATATTTGCTTGATGGTTAAAAATTCTCGAATCCAAAAATAGAGCAATTAGAATGAATTTGAAAAGTAATAAAATATTCGTTTTTACCATTCAAATGAGTCAGGATGGAAAAAGGAACTGTTTTGTTTTTTAATTTATTGTTTAAAGTGCAAAACAATCATTGTCATGCATATTTCATTAATACACGGTACATGTTTATATAAAATTAATGCTTCTCACAATAAAGGTGAAATCTCGTAAATTAATATTTATTTCTTCGATTTCATGCGATGAAATGTTATATCATGCTTTCTCTTATATTAATAAAAGGTTTATCAAATATAATATCGTGAATCAATGGGAAAAAGCTTCGGGATTTGTTGGTAACCCGAGATAAACAAAAATGTTCAAGTTTTTGGTCCTGATTTTACCAGCCTAAAATCAACGAAAAATAAATCGTCTCTTTACAGAATTCTTTCCATTACATAATTCCCTAATATCCGCACTTGACTGTACAATGCGGGCACATGAATAATAAAATTGACATAAACTAGAAACAGTGACATTCGGGAAAAGCCTGATGTTTATAAGCTGCGGCCATTAGCGAACATGCGCAAACGTCGAACGCGCAACATTCAACGCGGTGGACGACTGGAATCTCCCGAATCATACGTGCAAGCTCCCCAACCATTCGCGCGGGCGCCCCACCAGTTCGGCCGCTGCTGTTTCGGGTGAGCACCCGAATGGTTGGGGTGCTCGCACGACTCAGTCGTGCAAGCGCACCAATCCTTCGTGTGAAACAGAAAAAAAAGAGAAACCACATCAACTATTGGGGTGTAAACCCGAACCACTGAGGAATTCTTCGCTCAATGTAGGAAGGAGCTATATATGGGGATCCGTGTGCGTTGTGCCTTGTGCTTATTCACTGCATAATGCACAACGCATGGCGCACAAGATTCTCGACCAATCACAGGGCTCCAATTCAATCACTGTGATTTTCGCACATTATGACGCAGAAGGCTTCGGAAAGTTCGGAACGTTGAACTTTCATGCAATCTGTAGCTGTCTTGTGTAATCTGCAGCCGCTTGTAGCAGATTTTCAATTTTTCAACCTCGAATTTCTCGCGCGTCGCGTCATTTGTTTGGAAAGTGTCCCAAGTTGCATAGTTTGTTTTGAAAGTGTTTTCTAGTTTCAAAAGTGAAAGTTATAATGAATTGAAGATAAAAAAAAGTGTTTTGCTGGAATGTTATGAAATAAAAGATATATTAGAGAGTTTATGAATATTCTCCTTTTATATCCATGTAAATACTGCAAGAGTCTTGAGTCAAGCATTGTTTCATGATTAAAGACAGACGAAGTCATTTCACATAAAATCACTCACTTTTATAAATATTGGATTAACTGTTCACGAAAAACACAGTGTTCACCTGACGCTGGCTCGCTAAAGCCTCGTGCATAGCAAGCAGCTATGCGGATCCGTGTGCGTTGTAGCGTGTTCTCTTGTGCATTGTGCCTTGTGCTCATTACCATTGCCCGAAGCCGTACTGCGCATGCGTGAAGAGAGTAAAGCTCTATTCTCCACCAATGACAAGGTTCTGCTTAACGCATGCGCAGTAGTACACTGGACCATCGTTGGGAGCACTGGCTTGCATACGCATGCGCAAGTATATTGAAAATAAATTAAAACTTATACCTAAAGGGCTTTTTGACAAAACCATGCCGATTAGTGCCATTTTTTAAATCACATTTTATTGGCTCTGTGTGAGGAAATTTTCAATTTTTCAATTCGTTAAAAATGAGAGAAACGTAAAAACTAATAGCGCCATTCGAAACAATGATTCAAAATTTAATTTTTTCCAAATTATCTATTTGTTTCTGTCCTATTAGTTTGACATTGATTTTATAATAAAACAATTTTTTTGCTTTTTACAAGTTATTAAAATTGTGATAAAAAATACAATTTTATTCTACATTAACGATTTTATAAAATTATAATAATGTTAAATTTTTGAGAACGTTGTTTTGCTTTCCTGATTTTTTTTTTGTATTACTGACACATGCTTTCACTAAAAGCCCTTCACTTATCTAACAACCCTGGCGAAAGTACCGGATAGGAATTCATCCCGAATTATTCCGGAATCTGTATCCGAATCGATCCGAAAAAAGTTCTACATTTCGTTCGATCGAAATCGTTTAAAAATTAATACGACTCAATCCGATTCAATTCGAACTTTCTATCCGAATCAATCCGAAACAAATTTAAAATTCGAATGAATCGAAACTCAGATTGACCTAAACTGATTTTCAATCCGAATGAATCCAATTCAATCCGAACTCGGATTCATTCGGATTGAAAATCGATTTAGGTCAATCCGAGTTCGGATTCATTCGGATTCATTTAGACTGAAAATTTTGTTCGCATTGAAAGTTCGGATTCAACCGGATTGAGTCGGATTGATTTTTAACCGATTTGGATCGAACGAAATGTAGAACTTTTTTCGGATTGGTTCGAATTGATTCGGTTTGGTTCGGATACAGATTCCGGGATACTTCAGAATGAATTCCTATCCGATACTTTCGTCAGGAAATGCTACTAATTACATTGGTGAAATTTCTACTAATTCGGATTGAGAGTTGAATTTTTTTTTATCCTTCATTTTGTATTTATTCGAAATATTGTAATAATGTTGTTGCTAACCTTATGAGAATTTGTAAAGAAATCTTTGGCATGGTGTCGAGGTTATTTTCTCGCGAGGAGAACAGCAGATTTTAACGTCAACACTACTCAATATTCACTTAAAACTGAGTGAAAACTGTCCGGTTTGTCAACGCTGTGGGGTCACGCTGTGCTGTGGGGTCGAGTCTCATATGCAACGGGATAGCGGGAGGACGTTTTTTTTTCATAGTGTTTGTTGCAGCAAGAAAAGCCAGTCCTCTTGGCGACACTTCCATTTTAAAAATTAGAATAAATTATTTATTTATATCTTTCATAAACGTAAGAAAATAAATTTACAAGAGTTCTTTGACAGCAATGTCTTTTGAGAACTTTTTAAAAATCTTTTCAAAATCCCTAAAAAGCTTTTACATTTTTTTTCTAAACCTCAATTTCAAAAATCTACATTTTATTAACAAAATTTTTAAATCTCATGTTTTGAATTATTTGCGAATCTTTTAAAAACTTCTAAAACATCTCAATGTTATTTTAAATTATTCAAAATTATACTCGTTTTTTTTTAATTCTACAAAATAAACAAATTGCCTTAAAATCTTCCGGATTATTTTTTGAAATTTTTGAAATTTTCGAAACTTATAATTAATCTTATAGAATAAAAACATTCCAAATTTTATCAGGAATCTCAACATAAATTATTCTCTTAAAATCTTTCAAAATTTTAAAAAAACTTCTAAATTTTTTTCGAAATCTTCAAACAAGAAATGAATTTTCAAATGCAATGATGAACCTTTAATAAAAAAATTAGTTTTTAATTCACCAAATAGTTCGATTTTCAACCATTTGAAACAAAAGAAATAAAGTAGTAACTGAAAATATGAAGTTTCATCTAATGGAATTACTTTTCTATCAAAAAGACAACAAAATAGTTGAATTTTCACCTAAAACAGATAAATTTTGAACTTAAAATAGATTAATCAGGTTTTCGTTAAAAAATTAACTTGTAATAAAATAAAATAAATTTCTAAAGAAATAGTTTAATTTTCAACCAACCATTTTCTACTAAAAAGATACCAAATTTCTATCAAAAAAGATACATATTCGATAAAAAATGGAATAGATAAATTTGCAATTAAAAAAAATCCAACTGAAAAATAATGTTCCATAATTTAATTTTCAATATTCATATTGTAAAAGTATGTTATTTGGAACATTTTTTTTGCGATAGTTTAATTTTCAAGATTTACAGTTAAAAATTCTTAAATTGACACGATATTCATTTTTCATTCCTTGAATTTTCACGTTTTGCTCGAAGATAAATTTTCACCAAAAACAGAATAATTAAATTTTAAGTTAGAAAAATAAATTTTCAAAAAAAAAAAAATTCAGCTGAAAATCAGTGAGAAAATAAACTTTCAACAAAATAAAATAAATTTTCAACTAAATATTTACACTTTTAAGCAAACAGATGAATTTTCTACCAATAAGAACAAATTTCTAACAAAAATATCAATTTTCGATAAAAAATGGAATAGTTAAATTTGCAGTTAAAAAATAATTTTTCATTAAAAAAAACTATTTTTCAAATGAAGAAATGAATTTCCAACCAAAGAGATGAATTTTCAACAAAGAAGATTCAATTTCTATCGAAAGAGATAAATTTCCCATAAAAAGTGGAACAATTACATTTTCAGTTTCATAAATGAATTTTTAAATAAGTGAAATGAATCTTCAATCAATAAAGGAATTTTAATCAAATAGTTTAATTTTCTAAAAAAAAAACATGAATTTTCAACAAAATAAAAAACGAGTTTTCGACAAAATAGTTAAATTTGGAACCAAGGTGATTATTTTTCTACCAAAAAGCTGCAGTTTCACAAACTAGGTATATTTTTAAAACAAAAAAAATTATTTTCAAAAAAAAAACAAATTTTCAACCATAGAAATGATCTTTCAACCAAAAGATAAATTTTCAACTAAGAAGATTATTTTTCTACTAAAAACCATTCATTTTACAAGTAAATACATGAATTTTTACCCAAATATTTGAATTTTTAATGGAATTGTTATTTAAAGAAATTAATTTTCAATAAAAAAGATCAATTTTCAACCGAGAAAATTCATTTTTGACCAAAAAAGGTTAATTTTTAATTAAATTCATTGATTTTAAAACAAATATTTGAATATTTAAAGAAATTTTCAACCAAAGAAATGACTTTTTTAACCAAAAAGATTAAATTTCATAAATTTTCGAAAGAAGTGAAATAGTTCAATTTTCAGTTTAAAAAATTTCACCGAAAATTGATAAATTTTTAACTTAAAATAAAATAGTTGAATTCTCAGTTAGAACAATTAATTTTCAATAAAAAAAAATTGTTCACCAAAGAAAGGAATTTTCAACCAAAAAGATAAATTTTAAATAAAATACACGAATTTTCAACTGAAAAAGATGAATTTTCAACAAAAATTGGATAGTTAAATTTTTAGCTAGATGAATAAATTTTGAACTAAAAAAGTGAATTTTCAGCGGAATGATTACATTTTTAACCTAAGTAACGATTTTTTAACCAAAAAGATGAGTTTTGAAAAAATGGCATTACTTTTTCTACCACAAAAGATACATTTTCGACAAAAAATATAATAGTTAAAGTTTTAGTTGAAAATTAATTTTCAATTAAAAAAAACTAATTTTCCAATTCAATTCAATGGTTTATTATTCCTTTTCTCACCTCGATTGAGGTCTTAGAATTACATTCCATTACATACGCATCTTCTTCATCTTATAATTAATGTTACTCACATTAAACTCTGTTATAAATAATTTCCATAATCATATTTATATATATATTCAACAACAACAAAAATTTATCACTGAATTTATCACATTGAGTCACTAGTCCTGTATGATTTTATTTACATTTCGTTAGTTCCGTTCCGTATACATTGTCCTGTAAGTATCTCCATACTTGTCTCACTGATCACTTTTTTGCTCACTTTCTTGAAGTTCCTTGTACAATTTGAAGACTTCTCTGCTGAACCAGCATGCTCCCTTTGATACTTTGCCTTTGAGCATTTCAATCATCCAATCTTCTCTCTTGTGCTTTTTCTCAATAGCCTCCAACCAGTTTCTTCCTTCCTGTTTCAGTTTTCCTCTCAATTCTTTACAGTTCCATATATGTTTGAAACTTTCCTCTTCTTTTTTGCAGATCCTACATTGGTATGTCTCCCCCCATCCTTTTTGTCCAGCTCTGCTCAAGTTGCCGCATCTCATTCTCGCCCACTCTATTTTCTCCCATTCTTGTACCATTTTGTCAGACAAGTAGTTTTCTTCATTCACTGTTTCTTTGATATCTTTGTAGTATTCACAGTAAATAGATTTATCGATCTTGCTCCAACTTTTTTGTACTTCTTGTTCTATTCTGATTTTTACCATCTCTTGAAATCTAGATCCTAGATCGTCTTGCTTTTCTTCCAAACTCAGCAGTTTCAAAATATCCGGACTCCCTAACTCTTCGCATGCTTTCTTCAATTCTTTGCCCCATTGTGTAGCATTGTTGTTTCTTAGTCCTCTCAATATTTCTTTCAGACATTGTTTCGGCCACCTTGCATCCTCCATCTGATACACCTGTAAAGTGAAGCTTGCTACTCTTTTCAGAGCTAAAGTGCACATTTTCGACCTGCCTGTTTCCATCCTCCATATGTAATCTGGCGTATTTCTGCTCAGTCCTAACGCCATTTTTATGAAACGGCCTTGCACCTTCTCTATGGCTTTTTTCTCAGACCAGCCCCACACTTCTGCCCCATACATGATTACTGGGCTGATAAGTGAATCAAATAAGTATATCTTCCGTCTCAGATTTCCTACTTTCGCTCTTTTCATTAAACCCAGGCTTGATTTATAACTTTTTGAACCTTTCCTGTTTGTTTTCTTAGATGTTCCATTGACGTATTTCCTGAAGTGAACCAATAGCCTAAATATTAAATTCCTTCACTGTTTCTATTTGTTCTCCTCCAAAGTAAAATTTATCTTCTTTTGATATTTTCCCTGCCTTTCTGAAGATCATGACCTTTGATTTCGATGTATTAAGTTCCAATTTATTTCTGGTTGTGTATTTTTCTAAGCTTTTCATCATTTCTTTCAGCTCACCTCTGTCCTCTGCTACTATTACTACGTCATCTGCATATTTCAAACAGTATATTTTTGTCTTTCCTATCACCGCTCCTCCAATTTTCCTTCTTTCCCAATCATGTTCTAAGTCATTTACGTGTATGTTAAATAACACCGGGCTCAATGGACATCCTTGTCTGACTCCTTTTTTAGTCCAGAAACATCTGATAGATCCTTTCGTTGTCTTTATCGTGTTTTTGGTGCTACCGTACATCGTTTTTATCATTTTTAGCATTCTTCCAGTGATTCCAACCTTCTCGAGTTTCTGCATCAATAATGTCCTGTCAACTTTATCGAAGGCTGCCCGAAAGTCTATGAAAAACGCGTAGAGTTTTCCTTTTTCCTGTTTTAATTTGTTCTGTATCAGTGAGTTCAGAACAAATATATGTTCCCTCGTCGAGTACCCTGGTCGAAAGCCTGCCTGACTCTCTCCTAATATTTTATTCTTCTCCAGCCACGTCCTGAGTCTTTTTGCCATAATCCCAGCCAGCTTCTTGTGTGTAGTGTTGAGTAGCGTTATTCCTCTATAATTTTTCGCGTTGTTCTCATCTCCTCCCTTGTGGATTGGATAGATCTGTCCTGTCTCCCACCCTTCTCCTATTTCTCCTTTAGTCCATAATTGGTTGAGAATCCCTGTCAATTCTTCTATTAGTTCTTGGGGTAGTACTTTAAGGAATTCATTTATGATCCCATCTTCTCCTGGCGCCTTTCCCTTCTTCAGTTTCCGGATCTGATCTTCTACCTCTTCTTTCGAAATATCTTCATTCAATTCTCCTAATTTATCTTCTTCTCCTCTCTTCTTCTTCGTTTTATCCAACTCTGGCTCTTCTTCTATCTCTTTTGGCATTTCCTTCGTTTCATCCAATTTCGGTTCTTCTTCTGTCCCTTCCAATAATTCCTTGAAATGTTCAAGCCATTGTCCTTCATTTATGCTGGTATTCAAACTTCTTCTTTTTCTTGCTCTGTAGGGTCTCACTGCTGTCCAGAATTCTCCCAAGTTCTTGCTCTTCTCCACTTTTCCCCATTTCCTTTCTTCTTCCCCTTGTTTTTTGTCCTTGTACAGTTTTTTCAGTTCTTTTTTGGATTTATTATACTTCACCCTATCGTTTGTCTTTTTTGATCTTCTGAACTTGGCTAGATGTTTCCTGGTTTCCTTCCTTTTTTGATTGCATTCTTTATCAAACCAATCTTCATCCTTCTTCTTTCCTTGTTTCATCATCCCAGATTTTTCTGCCGCTTCAGTGATTATTCTCTTGAAATTGTCGAGTCTTTCCTGTGTTGTCTTTGGTTTTCCTTTCGATTCTTCCCAGTTTTTGAGTAGTGCTTCTCTGAACTCTTCCTTTTTATCTTTTCTCCATTTCCAGCGTTCATCCAGTAAGCCATCGTACTGCTGCCCTTGTAAATTCCATTTTGTCGTTGCAATTAGAGGCATATGATCCGATTCTTCTCTTTCGTCTATCTGCATTTCCTTAATTGGGTCTTCTTCATCCTTCACGATAAGATAATCCAGGACTGACGCACTGTTTGTTCCAATGCGCGTTAATTTTCCTTTTTCATCTCCCTTCAGTCTTCCATTCATGACCGACAAACCATAGTCTTCACACCATTTCAGTAGATTTTCTCCTTCTTTATTTAGTACTGCATCTTCCGAGTGTCTTTCCCATTCCTCTTCTCCTTCCGGATCTGTTCTCGCTGATTCTTTACCTATTCTCGCATTAAAATCTCCTAAAATTGTAAGAGGGTGTCCTTGGTATGTAGATTGTTCCAGGAGTTCTTCTATTTCTTCTCTGATTTTCTTCATCCCGACATTGTTGTAAACGGATACAATTTTTCCTCATTCTCCACCTATTTCGTAATTAATCTTCACTCCGTACTTCCATTCTGAAAACTTGTATTTTGCGTTCTTCAGCTTCCTGCAACCTATGAGCTGTCCTCCCATAGCCCTTCCTTTTTTTTCCTTCCTAATAGCTGGTTTCATGAACCATTCAAAATCATTTTTCAATCTCTTTCTGATTCTCTCTTCTTGCTCCTTCTCTGTCCAGGTCTCCAACAATATTATTATATCAAACTGTTCAATGTACTTCCAAGTGTCTCTACTTTTTTCAATTCCCGCAATATTCCACAATAGTATTCTAAATTTTGTCTGTTTTATAAAAAAGAGTTTTCTGTCAATTTACCTTCTTCTTCATTCCAGTGGATCCATTTGTCGTTGATCTTGATTTTTCTGTATCCCACCTTCACTTCTTTTCCGTTTTATCTCTCTCTCCTAGCCACTTCTCTTATTTTCCTTTGTACCTCTCTTTCTGTTTTCGTCAGATCGTCGTCTACGAAGATGTTTGTTCCTTTGAGATCAGATTTTCTTCCCAAGATCTCCCTTTTCATTTCCCACGTTTCCAACTTGATCACTAATACCTTTTTATTCTCTTCCCTTCCAATCTCGTACGCCTCTTTGATTCTTCCCTTTACTTTGATGGTTTCTTCTAGGAAAAGTCGTGCTGTCTCTATCGTTGAGTTTCCTCTCTGTAGTCCTCTTACAACAATATTATTCTTTCTTTCTCTCTTTTCCCATTTTTTTCCAAGTCCATCATTTTTTGTGCTTCCCTGTTCTCATTTTGAACTCTTTCCGGTGCCGACTCTTTTCTCTTCTCCAGTTCCGTTTGAATTTGCTCCATTTTCTGCTCTATTTCTTCTTTCTCCAATACCCACTCCTCGTTTCCAATTTTCGACTCCAAAACTTGGATTTTCCTATATATGTTCGTTTTCTCTCTCTCCCATTCTTTACTTTTGCGCTGCAATTCATCCTTCACTTTTTGTAATTCTTTTTGGTTCTCCTCCCTCGATCTTTCCCTTTCTGTTCTTATTTCCTTCAAGTCTGCCATTATTAGCAGTAAGAGCTCTCGGTCAGTCTTTTTTCTGGTCTCTTCTGTTTCTTCCATAATTTCGCTATCCTTCTTTTCTACGGACTTCTCTGTTTGACTTCCCTTTATCGTTCTCTTCACGTATATGTCTAAACTCTGTGATCTGCTACTCGTTTCTGCTTCCGTCACTTTTTTTGGTCTTCCTCTTCCACGTTTCTCGGGGACTGTTTTGATGTTTTGCGTGCTACTGTTTGTTTTGGAGTTTTCTGTCGGTAAGAAAGATTTACTCTTGTCCGTCACTTTCTCTTCATCCCGCCTAGCGTCGCTCCTGCTCGTCAGCATTTCTCGCCTACGTCATTTCCGACTGAACCTAACCTCCAATAATTCAGTGCTCGATTTTATAATGCCTTTCACACTTTATTCTCAAATCCTGCACTTTTGATTATATATCCCTATGATTCTTCGAAATTCGCTCTATCAGCTTGCACAGAACTTTGCTTTTGCACCGCAACTTTCTCACTACTTTTTCAACAAACTTCACCACCCACTTTGCACACGTCCACTACACTCGTTCCACCCTTGAAAATTCAACTAATTTTCCATCAATTTAATTAATTTTAAACCAAAGAGATAAATTTGCAACCAAGAAGATTAATTTTTCACCAAATTAGAGTAATTGTTAACAAAATAAAGATATATTCAACCAAATAGTTGAATTATCAACGGAAGAAAATAAATTTTCAACCAAACAATGAATAGTGCAATTTTCAGTTGAAAAAAATTAATTTTCAATTTAAAAAAACTGTTTTTTAACCATGGAAATGAATTTAAAAAAAAAAAAAATAACTTTTCAACCCAGAAGATTAATTTTTTACCAAAGAAGTGTAATTGTTAACAAAATACTGAAATTTTCAAAAAATTGTAATCAACCAAAAATTAAATAGTTAAATTTTCAGTAAAAAAAATAACTGTTAACCAAATAAATTAGATTTCCAACCAAACAGATTTTTTTTCAACAAAGAAGGTTCAATTTCTATCATAAAAGATAAATTTTGTAAAAAATAGAATAGTTAAATTTTCCGTTAAAAAATTAATTTTCAATAAAAAAAAAACTAAAGAAGAGTAATTGTTTACAAAATATATAGGAATTTTCCACCAAATAGGTGAATTTTCAACTGCAGAAAATAAATTTTCAGGTAAAAATATTAATTTTCAATTTAAAAAAACTAATTTTCAACCATATAAATATTTTCAACCGAAACAAAAAATTTTCAGTCAAGAATATTATTTTTTTTACTGAAAAAGAGTAATTGTTAACAATATACAGGAATTTTCAAACAAATACTTGAATTTTCAACTGAAGAAAATAAATTTTCAACCAAAGGTTAAATTATTGAATTTTTAGTTAATAAAATTAATTTTCAATTTAAAAAAAAAAAATAATTTTTAACCACGAAAATTAATTTTCAATCAAAAAGATTAATTTGTCAACTAAAAAGGTTAATTTTCCACAAAAAATATTAATTATAACAAAATACTTGAATTTTTTAAAGAATTTTATTTCCAACAAAAAAGATTAAATCTTTATCATAAAAGATAAATTTTCAATAAAAAATTGAATATTTAAATTTTCAGTTGAAGAACTATTATTATTATTTTTTCAAAAAAAAAAAAAAAAAAAAAATTAATTTTCCACCAAGGAAATGAATTCTAAACCAAAAATATTAATTTTCAGCCAAAGAAATTAATTTTTAACCAGAAAGATCAATTTTGAACCAAGAAGATTAATTTTATACCAAAAAAGAGTAGTTGTTAACAAAATACAGGAATTTTCGAGCAAATAATTGAATTTCCAACTAAAGAAAATAAATGTTTAACCAAACATGGAATAGTTAAATTTTTAGGTGAAAAAATAAATTTTCAATTAAAAACATAATAATTTTCAACGAAAAAAATAAATTTTCAGTTTAAAAAATTAATTTTCAAGAAAAAAAAATCAGCCATGGAAATAAATCAAGCAAGTAGATAAATTTCCGACCTAGAAGATTAATTTTTTACCAAAAAAGAGTAATTGTAAAAAAAATACAGGAATTTTTAACCAAATAATTGAATTTTCCGCTCAAGAACATAAATTTTCCACCAAGCATGGAATTGTTAAATTTTCATTTCAAAAATTTAATTTTCAATAAAAAAAAACTAATTTTCAACCATAGCAATTTATTTTAAACTAAAAATAGAATAGTTGAATTTTCAGTTAGAAGAATAAATTTTGAACCAGAAGAAGAAATGAAGTTTCAAAAAAATAATTACATTATTTTGAATTTTTAACAAAAAAGATATAGTTTAAAAAAATAACTCTACTTTACTACAATAAAAATATTTTTCTACAAACTATGTAGGTTAATTTTCTCCTATAACAAGAATTTTTTTTACCAAAAAAATATATTTTTCAACAAAATACAGGAATTTTTAACTAAATAGTTTAATTTTCAACGACAGAAGTTAATTTTAAACTAAAAATACAATAGTTGAATTTTTAGTTAAAAAATTAATTTCCCATAAAAAACTAATTTTTAACCAAAGAAGTGAATTTTCAACTAAAAATAGAATAGTTGAATTTTTAGTTAGAAAAATAAATTTTGAACCAGAAAAAAAATGAATTTTCAACA
>CAKNXH010047314.1:0-20118 GCA_932178445.1 Andricus quercusramuli
AAACAAAAAACTACTTGATAGCTATAATTTTACTAATAGATATATGTGACTAAAGAAAGACCGCGTGAAATTTAAATTAAGTTATGTCCCTATTTTTATTTTGGAATGTGAATATTGGAAATAAGTGAATTATAAATATTGCTAAGACCTTGGATGTCTGTTCTAAAATTAACTGTATTATTTTCACATTGAATATGTATCATTTCCAAAAGATTGCGTTTGTCTTCATTTGGTTCAAATTCAAGAATTGAAACATTATTAATGTCAAAATCGAAAGTATGTGAGTATTCATAAGCGTGTTTTGCTAAAGCTGTATTTTGCAGATTATTATCAATCGATCTTTCATGTTCTCTATTTCTTAGATATAATGGTCTACTAGTTTGGCCAATATAGTTTTTTTTTTTTACAATTTTTACAAGTATGTCTGTAAACACAGTTGCATTTTTTTCCTTTTTCTATTTTATCTTTAGTACTTCGAAATAATATTTTATTGAATTTTTGTTCAACTGAAAAAAATAATTGGATGTTACATTTTTTGAAAATTCTAAAAAGACATTCGTCATAACCTGCAATATATGGTAAAACTATTAATTTTTTCTTTTCTGAGTTTAATTTTAAATCGTTATTAAATTGTATATTTTGGTTAGTCTTTTTGATTTTCTCATAACGTTCAGCGATTTTAATTTTTAAAAATTCCAGTGGATAGCCATTTTTTAAAAGTGTACTTTGTATTAAATCAAGGTTTTCCTTATGGTATTTTGCATCAGCTAATTTGACAGCTCTGTCTACTAATCCGTATATTACTCCGATTTTATGATAAATAGGATGACAAGAATCATAGTTCAAAAACCGACCTGACCAAATTGATTTGCGGAACCAATTTGTTACAATTTTGTTGTTTTCTATTGTAAGACTCAAATCAAGAATAGTACATTATGATAAAGTGCGGGAAGTAGGAATCACCAACCCGCACGCGTATCATATACTACTTTTTGTAACCCCTGTAAAGGGAAGTTCATGACATAAGAAATATTGGCAGGTAATAAGATTGTTGGGTGGAGGACGGGGGCGAGGGGCGGAGCCCCCGTGGGGGGTTCGGGGGGCGAAGCCCCCCGAGAGGAAAAAAACCGAACTAAAATGATTTACACTCGACTCTCTCAAAATGTAAGCTTCCCAAAGATAACCAAATTACCCTCTCAAACGTAACCAGCATCTCTCTTGGTAACCACGGCGCATGCACTATTATTATTATTATGCGTTGTTATCTTTGGGAGAGTAGAATGTACCTGCATTATGTGTTTTTTCAGGTGAGACTCATTTTTTATGGATATGTATATTGCCAAATTCTTAAGCATGACTCGTTTTTTAAATCCACTAATATAAAAACGATTTAACAGAATTGTTAAAAATTTACAAATTTTACAAAAAAATGTTTGTTGATAAATTCAATAAGAACAAACATTTGCTTCCATAAAACAGATACTTTAATGAAATTATTTTTAAATCACAAAAAAACAATTACTCGCATTAATACAACAGTAATATCTATAGATTATTCCTAAATCAGAAAGAAGCGAACAATTTCTTTTATAGACCTGCCATTTCTATAGAATTATAGATTTCTATCTTTTATACGTAAATCTCTTTCATAAATATCTTATATCAATTATTTTATATAAAACTAAATATATTATTTAATAAATTGCGATAATTAGTGAAAAAAAACACCAATCACAGCTTTTCAGCATCATCTTTCTTCCCATACATAATGGTTACATGACCATAATTAATTAGTTGAAAAGAAACATTCCTTGCGAGTTCAGTGTTTGGCGATGACATTGAATTTTCCTTATTCATGGCAGGGTCAGGATCAGAGTTCGTCGATGCTGGTTCATCAGATGGAGTGCGGTTAAATGAAACGTCTAATTTTGACGGTTCAAAGTGCTTTTCACAGCTCTTTGACGTTGATGCATGAACAGTTAGATTGTGGTCAATATTTGCGCAATTTGGTACTGGCAATTGATTTGATGAAATTATAGCTCCTGCTATCTGTTGGCACGTTTTTCTTTTTCTAGCATCGCAATCGTCAATGTAACCCTCCACAACTTGGTTGGACTTCCAGCCTCCAAGTCGTTTGATATCGGAGAATTTACCTCCGGAATTAACCAATGTTGTTGCTCCAGTTCGTCGGAAGCTGTGCCCCGTATATAATTTTGGATTAGGCAATTCCAAAAACGTGGCGATCTCTTTTGGCATGTTTCCAAACTTGTTGACACCAATAGACTGTCGAGTACACTTCCCTTTTTGGTAATTTGCAAAAAACTTGTCGCCTTTTACATTTTCTGGACGCAGAGTTACGTATTTTTTGTAAATATCGTAGAATTCGTCCATAACAGCAAAATCTCTGACAACACCAGTTTTCGTTTTTGGAAGCTTTATGAATAGCACGCGATTTCCACGGTCATCAAGATCCTTCATAACCATGTTACAGAGTTCAGATCTCCTGCATGCGCCACTTATCCCAAAAATGCAAGCAACCTGTAAGCAATATAGGAAATTAATGCCACTGTCATATTTTTTGTATACCATAATAGCAAGAACTTTCTAGGTACGTCCCACTGGGACCTGAATGAGACTTAACGTTATTATAATTTTTAATAATAAATATCTCGTAAACTGTAATAAATAGGTAAAAATAGATGTCATTTTTAATTTTAAGTAATCTGTATTCCAATTGTAATAAATGACATCTATATTACAAAGTGACATTAATTTTTACCTATCTATTGCTGTTAACAATATATTTTTATTAAGAATAATAATAACTCAATAAAACGACGAGTTCCATTTAGGACCCAAGCTATTTTTTATTCATGTTATATAATTTATATTGACATACCTTAGTTGCTAAATACTGGTGATCTGGAGCTTGGGTTAAGAATTTGTTCATCTGTTCTTGCGTGAATGTATTCTCTTTTTTACTTTTGTAATTCTTGGAGTTTTTCTTCAAGAAATTAGTTAATCGCATATAAGTGCCGATATTGACTTTATCGTAAGCATTTATAGTGCATTTCAGCATAGAATACCGAGCCCACAGTGTAGAAGGGGCCAGTGTCTCTGCCTGATTCTTGAAGAACACCGACAGTACTTCCTCACAGAATGAATTTGTATTCCTGCTTTTTCTCCACGTTTTAAACTCGTTATACATTTTTGTATATTTGATTCTCGATACATCCGGCAACGTGTCTAAACTGGGATCTTGTGCCTCCTGTAGAATATCTGCAAAAAAAGTTGCACCAGTCAAATTAACCTAAACGCTCAACTTCTTATTCTTCTTTGTTTTGTTTTTGTTTTTTTTACCTTAATTTCCGTGCTCGGAATACAGCAGATACACACTTTCCTTCAAAGTATGCTTGATGGTCAACATTCCCGCATGAAATGTTGTGCGGGAATGTTATGATTCCCGCACACTTTGACTTCATCAAGAATCGGCCATTTTCTGCTCATTTTTTGGTGCATATACTGAGTACTTCCCGTACAGTGTTGCAAAAAGTTAATTCTTTCATCTTTTGCCAATTCTATGGTAAATTTTAATTTGTGATCTGCTTGGCTAAATCTTTGTAAAATGTTGTCAATTTTGTCTTTTGGAATACAATATTTTCCATAACTAAGTTTGCTATAGCTGCTGATATGGGTGATCCCATTGGTAGGACGTAAATTTGTTGATAATATTTATCATTGAATTGGCAATTAGATGATTCTAGACACATTTTTAAAGCTTTATCAAAATCTTTTTTATTAAGAAAAGTGTGTGGTTCAAGATCTTTCCATCTTTTCATAACTGTACTTCTAATTAAATTCCAAGAAATGTTAGTGTACATAGAAACAATATCGAGCGATACGACGGTATAATCATTTGAAATAAAAATTTTGTCTATTTTGTTTTTGAAATCCCAACTATCTTTTATGTGGTTATTATTATGTCCAACGATTTTTTGCAAAGATTTTGATAAAACTTTTGACAGATTATACAAAGGCGAACCTGGGAAAGATGTAATTGGTCTGAGCGGATAATTGTCTTTATGAATGTTTGGTAGTCCATAAAAACGTGGAGCTGTACCATTAGTACAATTAAGATAGTTGTAAGTGTTATCATTTATTACTTTATTGTTTTTGAAACTAGTTAAAAGTGCTCTTAATTTATTTTGAAATTTTTTTGTAGGATCTGTTTTAAGTGTCTTGTATGTTGATTGATAATTTAATAATTGTAAAGCTTTATTGTTGTAGTCAGTTTTATTCAATATGACACTTTTGTTGCTTTTATCAGCTGAGGTTATCATGATATCATTATTATTTTTCATAAATTCTGTTGTTTTGTTAAATTTTTGACGTAAATTATAATTATTAACAGTAAAATTGTTAATATTATATATCCAATTTTGAGTCCAGTAAACTATATCACTTCTTACTGAATTTCTTAAATCTGGTGCTATGTTTTTCATGTTATATTCAACATCAGTTATTAACTTTGCAATAGGAAATTTTTTTTAATGTATGGTAAAGCGAAATTTCCGCCCAGACTAATTATTTCTTTTACATCATTTGGTATCTCTTTATTAGATAAGTTAACAATCCAATTTTCAGAGTCTGTATTTATTTTTGTATTTTGTTGACATCTCAAATTTTCAATTTTATTTAGTGACATGGAAATTAACTTCTTAACAAAATTGTTGATATTTATTGTATTGTTTGCTAAAAGCTTATTAAAGAAATCATCTGAGAAATTCCTTATAATTTGATTTTTGAAATAATATAAATCTTTAGCGATGTCATCAATTTCTAAAGAAATATCAGTGATTTCATTATTTAATATTATTTTACCAAAAGAGTTAATAGATTTTTCAATTTTTAGGCAATTTTTAATTTTTAAGGTCTTTCTTTTGTTACATATATCTATTAGTAAAATTATAGCTATCAAGTAGTTTTTTGTTTCAACCAAAATTCATTAACCATAATTTAATACAAAATATAATTCAATAATTGCATTATCTCAAGGAATATTTTTTATAAATTTACAAAAAACAAAATCTTAAATTAATAAACTAACTCGTTCATAAATAATTCCTGTTTTAAATAAGAATTTTTAAAGTTATACCGTAAATGATACGTTATCAATTTTTGCAATTTTTACTCTAAATTTTTAATAATAATGATACATATTTAACATATCAATAATACAGTTAATTTTAAAACAAACATCCAAGGTCTTAACAATTTACAACATAAACTTATTTCCAATATTCACGTTTTAAAATAAAACTAAAGAAGCAACTTAATTTGAATTCTACGCGGCTTACGAATATGTCTGTCTGTATGTATGTCTGTCTGTCTGTGAACACGATAACTTTCGAAAGAATTGATCGATTCAATTGTCCTTTGGTATACTCTTTTAGTCTCCATGACCAAAGGTCAAGTTCGTTAGCCAGCCAATTTGGATAAAAATTCAAAAAGTGAGAGCATTTTGAAAATTGTTGAGACCATCTTTTTGAAAATTTGAAAATTATATGTGCGGCTGTTCATAGAAATCAGAAATTCAAACAATTTACTCTCATGACATTTTTCGATAAAATGAAAATGTTCTTTCAAAATAAAAAAATAAAATAAAAAAACGAAAATTAACATTTTCAGCCAAACAACGCACTATATGAAAAAAAGTAACAAAAAGAAAAATGTTTCTTTTTGCATGTCCTACAAGATTATCATAACGAATTTTTGAAATTTCTTGAAAAATCGAAAATGCACAGTTTTATTGTACAAAAAATAATTGAAAATCAAAAAATTCAATTTTACGGGCAAACTATGCAAGATACGACAAATCATGATTAAATAAAAATTGTGCGTAAAAAAAAAGATTTATTGGCTCCTCGTTTAAAGGTAGGCCGGGAATTGGCATATCGGAATATGGGAACTCCTGCCTAACACAACGCTGCTGAAGGCTGCTGACCTTCTCAGCATAAAACGTCAACCAATTGTGACTATCTTGGTTTGAATTCCTTGCCCCCCCTGTTATCTTGAGGTAAGAGAACTACGAGAAACTATGCTCGTAAGAAAACTAGATATTCTACCCAGATAACAAAATGCCTGCACAGTGCGAGCATTATGGGTCGCACGCGTGCGGATAAGGCCTCATTACGTGAGTTCATATCACCACGTAGATGTGTATCCTATGTGGTCGCATATGTTTCGCATGTCGTGCGAGTCGCACGTTTGCGGGTGAAATGCGAGCACGTTGAGCAAGTCAAATGATTGTAATATTACGCTGAAATTGTTAAAATGATAACTCGATAAATACCATTTGAACTTGGCACTTAATAATGAATAATAAAATGAATATGATTTTTCGAGCCAAACTCAAATGGTCTTTACAGATTTCTCATCCTAACGTCATGAAATATAAGAATTTCCACGTGCCAGGAATTGAGGTTATATCATTTGTTTATGTACTTAACACAGAAGTAAAACGAATATATGGTATATAATCCCTTGACACGTACAAATTGAGAAAACACGTAATCAGTGGAGATACAAAGTTACCACAGGCAAAGAATATATTTGCCACAGCACGAAAAACAACCGAGAAAACCGAGTAAAAAACACGCGATGTAGCCCGCCATCCGTGAAGTTCAAGGCATCCCTATGCATTGCCCGTGTATGTGTATGTGGTAGTTGTTCTATTAGCATCCGAAAGGTATCGTAGTTCAAATAAATCCAATAGGTGGCGTTCTGAACGCATAGGCCCGTGTTTGCATTGTTATGTATAGCAAAAATACTAAAATTGATTTAAAACTTGATACTTTTTATAAAAATAAAAGAAGAACATAGATTTCAGTAGCAATAAGCGCAGCTGTAATTATTAATAATAAAAAATTCATGAAAACATGTAATTTATTATTAGGAAAATTGAATATGAAGATGAGTATTTTATATAGAATCCCTAAAAATAAAACAAGAATTCAACGATAAAATTTGGACAACCACCACAAATTGCTCCTATTGCAAATCCTAAAAAACAAATTAAAAAATTTGTTTCTTTGGACAAAAATAAAAAAGAGGAAAGAAAAATGAGAATTAAAAAAATAAAATAGACGAAAGAAATAAAAAAGAGAAGGAAGGGGATTTGGTTGGTTGCCTTCTCATTTTTCTTTCCTCTTGTTTATTTTTGTCCAAAGAAACAAATTTTTTTATTTGTTTTTTAGGAATTGCAATAGGAGCAATTTGTGGTGGTTGTCTAAATTTTATCGTTGAATTCTTGTTTTATTTTCAGGAATTCTATATGTTGACTTGATTATTGGACGTTAAAAAGGGATTTTGAATTTGATTTTAGTCTGATTTAAAATTCTTGAATTTCGATGAGTATTTTGAAAACAGTTTGAATTGTATTCATATTTCTCTATTATTTATTTTGCTAATGTAATTAATTAATTTCATAAACAATAGCAATTGTTACCAATTTCAAACATTTTTTGATATTGTTTAATTTATAAAAATAATATATATAGATGGGAAATTGACATACTTCAGACCAAAGAAAGTAGATTCGTTGTTAAAAACCTTTATTCACTGTCAACGTTTCGAAAACGGTCGTTTTCCTCATCAGGACATAAAATTCAAGTTAACATGTATTTGAACAACTTCTCTTGGGTAATTATTTAAATATAAAGTTTTTTAAATAAATTCAATATTTGAACTGTGAAATTATTTATCTGATAATTTTAAAGCTGTATCAATAAGATTTTTTACTATCGAAATTTTATGTTGTATTGGATGGTTTCAAAGAAAATTTAAATACCTACCAGAATAAGTATTTTTATGAAACCAATCAGTGATGATATTACCTGAATCAGTTTTTATAACTTTAATATTTAAAAAAGAAATAGAATTATTACTTTCAATTTCATGTGTAAATTTAAGACTTGGATGATAAGAATTAAATTGATTTATAAAGTAAAGTAGTTTATCTTTAGGTCAAATAATGAACGTATCATCAACGTATCTAAAATATGTGTGTAAAGAAAAATTTAAATTTTTTATTACATTTGATTCTAAATCTTGCATAACTAAATCAGCTAATGTTGGAGAAATAGGAGATCCCATAGGTGTTCAAAATATTTGTCTGTGGAAATTGTTATTAAATTTAAATACTGTTTGTTCCATTTAAAATTTTATTCCTTCTTCAAATTTTTCAATAGGTAAATCTGTATAGTTTTTTATATAAATCCATCTACTTGAAACACTATTGATAACTAAATCAATTGGAACATTTGTGAATAGGTGAATATTGTGAATCAATAGTATTTTAAGTAGATAGATTTATATAAAAAACTATTCAGATTTACCTATTGAAAAATTTGAAGAAGGAATACAATTTTTAATGGAACAAACAGTATTTAAATTCAATAACAATTTTTACAAACAAATATTTTGAACACCTATGGGTTCTCCTGTTTCTTCAACATTAGCTGATTTAGTTACGCAAGATTTAGAATCAAATGTAATCAAAAATTAAAATTTTTCTTTACACACATATTTTAGATACGTTGATACGTTCCCTATTTTACCTAAAGATAAACTACTTTACGTAATAAATCAATTTAATTCTTATCATCCAAGGCTTAAATTTACACATGAAATTGAAAGTAATAATTTTATTTCTTTTTTAAATATTATTATTATTATTATTATTATACCATTAAGCCTTTTCCCTTCCGGGGTAGGCGTGACTTGCTCGGTTGGAAAGTAGTGAAATAGGTATATAGGTATGAGGTAGATCGGTATATAATTATTGAATATATTATTGAAGACACTTATAATTAGTGGAAAGAATAATTTATTGTAAAGTGATTGACAAGATTAATGAGTGAAAAAATATATTTATATTAATATATAAAAGCATTTCAATTTGAAGGCATACAATTTTTCTAAGTAAACGAATTAAAAATATTTCTTTTCATTTTCATCATAAATCGCCTAACAAATTAAACATTAAAATATATATCATATATAGAGTGCAAATCTTCTCTTTGTTTCTTAGTTTCCCCTTTTTTTTAAATTCCCCTTTTTCCCCTATTCTCAAAAAGCTTCCCCTTTTTCTCCTTTTCTCTTAAAATACACGATATTTGAAAATACAATATTCGAACTACACCCATAACATTCCAAAATATATAGGACTTTTTAAATAAGTATTAGAAGGTGAACACTTTATATACCTACCTAATTTAAAAATGGAATATTTCCAATTCATCAACTGCAATGTAAAATTTAACGATTTTAAATTCAAAATATTTCCTGCTGGTTCAAAAATTATGACGAATTTCTTATATTTACAGCTTTTACTAGTAAACAATAATAAAAAATTACGAAATTTAAAATGTAAAAACATATATTTTTTTTTTGATTGAGTCCTACGCATACATTAAAAAATAAGTTGAATATGTTGAACCTGAAATTTACTCAACTGGAACCAAATAAACATGTTGTCATTTTGCTTTTTCGGAATAAAAAGTTTAACACAAATAAAAAATATTTCATAAATTTTCAGTAATGTTTCCAAGTTTTAAAATATTTTAAATCTATTCAAAACCTCTTGAATTCCTAAAAATGTTTTTAGCTGGCTCGAATTTTTCTTAACATTTTTAAAAATTGTTCAAAATGTAATTCTTTTAAAGCTTTTAAATTTTTTGCTTGAAATCTTTTAAAAAATCTGCCTTTCTATAAAATATTTTACAGTTTGAAATTCTTTTTCAATCTCTTCGAATCTTCTAAATATTTCTTGACTTCACTCGATTCTTAATTTTTTGTTCCTACAAAAAATTGAAACACTTTGCTTTAAAATCTTCTACTCTTTTTCGAAATTTGAGGAAATCTTTTGAAATCTTTTCCAAGTTTCTCTTCAAGTTCATTTTCAAACTAAAACGTCATAAAAAATGCCCCACATATCTTTTGAAAATTCTTTTTTAATCGTTTCAAAATTTTTAAACCCTCTAATATTTTTAAATTGTGCACATTTTTTTTGAAATATTTTTTAATATAAAATATTTTCAAAATAAAAATTTTGAATCTTGGAAGCATTTCTGAAAATTTATCAAATATTTTTTATTTCTGCCAAACTTTTTTTTTCCGAAAAACCAAAATGATAAGATGTTTCTTTGTTTCCAGCTGAATAAATTGCAGATTTGACATATTCAACCTTTTTTTAAATGTGTGTATAGGACTCAATAAAAAAAACATGTTTTTACACATTTTCAAAAAAATTGTTACTAAGCAAAAAATTAATTTTCAAATTTCGTAATTTTTTATTATTGTTTACTAGTAAAAGCTGTGAATATAACAAATTCTTCATAATTTTACATTGCAATTGATGAATTTGGAATATTCCATTTCTAAATTAGGTAGGTGTATAAAGTGTTCACCTTCTAATACTTATTTAAAAAGTCCTATATATTTTGCAATGTTATGGGTGTAGTTCAAATATTGTATTTTCAAATATCGTGTATTTCAAGAGAAAAGGAGAAAAAGGGGAAGCTTTTTGGGAATAGGGGAAAAAGGGGAATTTCAAGAAAAAACGGGAAACTAAAAAAAAAGGGAAGATTGTGCACTCTTTATATTATATATATTTTTACGTTTAATTTGTTAGGCAATTTATGATGAAAATGAAAAGAAATATTTTTAATTCGTTTACTTAAAAAAATGGTATGCCTTCGAATTGAAAAGCTTTTATATATGAATATAAATATATTTTTCCACTCATTAATCTTTTCAATCTCTTTACAATAAATTATTCTTTCCACTAATTATAAGTGTCTTCAATAACATATTCAATGAATAATTTTTCTTCAATTTTAAATTATTTTGATGCAATTTTTTGTAACCCTTTTCCCACCCTCTCAGAGATGTAAGCTGGGAACCGCTACCAGACACCTACTCGGCGTCACTCCAAAATTATTCCAGAAATTTTAAATATTAATTAGACTAAATTAAAACAGACTACCTTAAGCTAGCTCAAAGAGAGGGATTTGTGAGGGCGAGAAAAGTACTTTGAAAGTTAATATCGAAAGAAATTACATTGTAAAGCTTAATTAAAGTTAAGAACAATGATTACATTGATATGGATGTGTGTGAAATTTATAAACAAGGATATAGCCGATCCGACCTTCTTCAGTCAGTAATGATTAACTATCCAAACCTCATTATTACATTAATTATTTACTACACTAAAAAAAGCTTAACCTAATTTTAAATAAAATATTTCCCACCAAAACTTTTTTAATCATAACATCTGAAAGAATTTTTCCCTAAAATAACGGGTCCATCGCACCAAACATGGTGTCTGCCCGTGTTAGCTATATTACCCTCCTAGTTTAACATTTTACTCACAAACCAAACTAAACCCCTATATTCATCCATTTTCATTCAATAAGCTCTCAACCATTAAACTCATAAACTTCAAAAAGAACAAAACCAAAAGGAAATGGAGAAAATGACGCCTACCTTAGTAACGGAATCCACGAGTGATCAAAGTTCCTTTAATTCTAAGCCAGTCCGGCAAAATGGACTCGTCCGATTGGTAGGTGACAATTCCAAAATAGCTCTCTATCAAATCTACTCACAAGTCGATGGCCAACACGAAACTGAACTCCTGCGTCCTCTCCGCGGCCGGACGAGGTGTGCGACTGGGATACCGATGGTTCTTCGACGAGGTATTCCTCTTTTGCGACTCGGAGATTAATCGGTGGTAGTATTTGTTCCGTTTTCCGGCGGACCCCTAGTGGTGCTGGGTTCAGTAGTGGTTCCGGACTCACCCAATCTTCAGGATTTTCGGGGCCTTCCCTTCTTCCTTTTGGGAGGAATTTCGGGGTTTCCGGTCTCGAGACTTGTACGGGCCTGAACAGACGGTCCTGAGGTATCTTGGCATAGGTCAGGAGCTTCCTGCGGCGGGCATGACTCATGCGCTTTCTGAGCTCTTGAACTGTCCCCGGGCGGGACTAGGGAATTTTCATTTTCATCTCCAAACCGCAAAAGGGAGTTTTCGTTTACTAGGTTCGGATCAATCGACCAGTAGTGTTTTAAATCTTTAATATGAGCTTTCTCGATTATTCCGCACTCATCCTGGATTTGATAAACTAATGGTGATACTACTTTTACAACCTTGAACGGACCGGCATATTTCGGGGATAGCTTTCTCGCGACATAATCTATAGCTGAAGACAAAGTATGAGACCTGCGTCACACATCACCTACTTGGTAGCGGATATCTCGTCTGCTGCGATTATAATACTTCGCCTGACGATCTGACGCTATATCCAAGTGATGTGCGACTACGTCTCTAAGGGCTGGCAATCGCTTAATTCTACATTCCCAATCCTCAACGGCTAACGGCACTATATCGGGGGCTCCCTCTTCCTGTCTCCTCAACGTTTTTGCCAGTCTAGGCTCTCTACCGTAGTTAAAGAGCGCTGGCGACACACGAGTCGAACTGTGAACCGCGGTATTATATGCAAAACGGAAATCGGGAAGATGTTTATCCCAGCTACGATGATCACCTTCTACGAAAGATGATATCATGGTTTTTATCACACGATTAACCCTCTCAACCGGATTAGCCTGAGCATGGTAGGGTGGGGTAGTCGAGTGTCTAATCCCTGATTCCGATGCGGCCTTTGAAATTAATTTGTTCACAAACTCCGTGCCATTATCGGTGAACAGTATCTCTGGAGTTCCCCATCTGAAGACAATAGTCTCCTCGAATGCCTTTTGAACGTTACTGGCATTGGCCTTTCTTAATGGTAGGACCTCGATCCACTTGGTGAACATGTCTTGGAAGACCAAGACATACTGGTAACCAGAGCGACTGGGTGGAAACGGACCTATCATATCCGCCGCTACCACTGACCAAGGTTGCTCGATTACCCGCTTACCCATCAGACCTATCGGACCTGCGTGGTCCACCTTCATCTTTTGGCAAATTTGGCATGCTCGGACGTATTTGGCTACGTCATTAAACATTCCGGGCCAACAGTAGAACAGCGACAGATGTTGAAAAGTTTTATCTTTATATTTATTTATATTTAACTTACTGCGAAGTTCCAAAGGTAAGACCAGTTTCCATGCCTCTAAATCAGGCAGTAATGGATCAGTGAGATGGTCAGGGCTATGACAGTAGAATCTATTACAGCCGAATATACAGCCGAATCGGGTAGTGAGGCAATGAACTTTCGAGTTCGAAATGCTAATCAATTTTTTATTTTTTTTATGTTTGCTTTAGAACCAATTTCCTGTCCTTGATTAGTTCGCCAAATACCGTTGCCTATTCTCCAATTACGGGGCCTAAACCTAACGTCGAAATCAAATAATTCTGCAAAGTCGCGACCAAATAAAACTTCACAATCAAAGATTGGTGCGAAACGAATCTGCAAGAATTTGCGTATACCTAAAATTTGGGGGTAAAATGGCTTGTCCGGCAGTTTCCTCGATCACCTCGTTAGGGTACTTAATACTCGGACGTGGTTGATCTGCTAATTTGTCAAGCAAACTCGAAAATTTCCCAAAGGCCGGCTTACCTATGTAGGTGCAGCACGAGCCTGGATCAAAGAGTCCATGTAGTGTTCGACCATCGACACTAACAGTAATAAACAGGCGCCGCTCACCAAGTATCGTATTGACTTGATCTAACGAAATTTGATGGGCCTTAACAACGAAAGGGGGGAGTGATCGGACCCTAGAGTCACTCACCCTTATTCGTTTCCTGACCTGGGTCCCGAACATCCGATACAGTTCGTAGAATATTGGCCGGGTTGGCCACAATTGTGGCAGAAAACTTTTTTAGGTTTGGAGCAGGCACGAGAAAAGTGTCCTTGCTCATTGCAATTCCAACAGCTGCCGCGCTCCCCTCTTGAAGTGCCACCAGCGGTAGTGCACACTAAGGGGGCTGGCGCTTGAGGATTCGCACTTCTCCCATTTGGGGCCACCGCAGCAGTCGACAAATTCGACGCTTCAACAGCGTGTGTACCCACTGGAGGATAGCAGAAATTAGCTGACATCATTTGTGCCTGGGGAAAGCCGGGTTAATACCCATAATTAAAATAAGGCGGATAAGCGCCAAAAACAGGGGGTGTACCAAACAAATGTGGTACAGAGGAAGTATGTACCTCTGGAGGGCTTAGTGCAGCACACGTGTTTTTCGAGGTGCTGTTCGGATTAGGGTTATTGGAAGGATGAAATTCTTGGTCATCGGTCTTATTTTCGTTGGATTTATTACGGCCTTTACCGCCTCGCCTTTTATTATTATTTTTATTATTACCACCCGCCCCGTTGTTTGGTTTATTCGGGCTTGCAGGCTAATTTTCGGTGGCAGCCACCCCTTCTGATTTTCCGGCCGTATTACGGTAGGCAAATTCGGGCAAGACGCTATCTTGGGTAGGTGGAGGGGGTAGATATGCTTTGCATATTCCAATTCCAATTCCTCAAAAGAATGATACTCCGTTTTAGGAAGGGCTTCCAAATATTTCTGATGTAAATTATCTGTTGCCATCTGCAATTATTCCCTTTCCGACAACGGAGGATCATCGTGTTGAAAAATCAGGCGAATGTTGAGCAGATAATTTGCAATAGGTTCATTGGGACCTTGCGTGCTTTTGCGCCCCTCATCCCTAACTCGCAGCTGAAAATGTATCCCCCCATATCTACGCCTGAATGCGATGGTAAACTGCCGCCGTGTCTCCCACCTTTCCCTGTGGAACCTATACCAATGTTGAGCAGGTGGTTTCAATAAAAACGGGAGCGCTCTAAAAAGATCCTCGTCCGTTAAGGAACTGCCTTTTGTACATTCCTCGGTTTGAGTCAGGAATTCCTCCGCACTGCTATCACGCTTTCCGTCGTAGCTGATGCTCCATTTTCGCACTATAGAATGAACATCATCCCCACTTCGCTGACCTAGACCTGTCGGCAATCTGCTTACTGTGTTAGGAGAGGACATTTGAACTCTCGACAGATCATCCAAATGCCGGTAGGGGATATTATCCGTGCGAAATGGATCATCCACCGATACGAATGAATCCAAAAATGGATGAGTATTTGGAAAAGTGGCAGTGACATAACTCGCATTCGAATGAGTTTCCTCTTCTCGACGTCTCGAGAAACTTTGAAAACTCATCGAACGCAAGTCATTCTCAAAGCCACTTGTTGGAACGTGATCAGCAGCGAAAGAAGTCATCCTTGCTCTCGTCGACTGTAGTACTTCCGGAAAGGCTGAAAAAATCATTGTAGAGCGACTCGCGGGCGTATACAATGGTGCGGTATTCGTGTACGGAGAGAACGTAACCACGTTCGTGAAATTACGCGCAAACGTTACACTGCCAACATTCGTTGTTGGCGCGAACTGGGGTTCTATAACCGGAAACGCATTATTATTTGGTGAGAAACCCGTTGTCTGGTCGCGCGACGTTGTCGTAGGGGCATTAGTAGTCGATGGTGGGGATGTCGCATCGACAGTACGCGTAACGCGAAGCCTTTCCATCTCGGCTGTCAAGTCTCGCTCCCCACTCTCGTACCACGTCTCGTGCATGTCACGACAGTGCTGGTGGAACCTAACCAGGCGCCACCTCATCGCCCTATCATCCCCATCGGCGTTGAGTTTAAGGTATTCTAGGGTCTCGCGAAGTTCGGTATCTGATAACGAACTGGCCCAATTTATAATAGTATCTGTGTCCTTCCGAAATCGCGAAATTCTCAGGAAAATCCTCAAATTTCCAAAATACCGAACAATTTCGTACCTTTAGACCGAATTCCGAGCGTGTTCACGAAATTCCCAAAACTCGTTCCAAAATAATCCTGAAATTCCGATAAATTCGCGAAAACCACTAAAAGATTTAGAGATTTAAGATTATTTGTGAAATTCCATACGAATAGCCCGAGTAATTTTATTTCGTTATTACTAACGTTCGCGATCTATCCTAAATCAAAAAGAAACAAATCCCGAACTCAATCCCGAAAACCTATCATTCCATACTAATATCTGAAATAATAAAAAAAGCACATCCCTAACCACATATCATATTAGGTACAACAATAATCATATTATGAACATTTTGCATAAATTAACAAGAAAATTTCAATAAAAACAAGTATATTTCACAATGTCAATAATGTTAAATAATAATATAAGCACAACAATCAGTCACCCAAAGTGACTATAATACAGCACTTAAGAAAAATCTGGAAATGTCCAGTCATTCTATCATGGCAAAACAAAAAAAAATCAAAATGGGTGACATCTAAATGCTATGATCATGGTTGGGTGTTTTTGCTTACTTCCCAACTCCCAGGAAAGTTTTTCAAATTTTATTCACTAAAAAAAATTGTTACCCAATGTGTACTTTTGTGACCCCACGTTGGGCGCCTAGTTTGTAACCCTTTTCCCAGCTTCTTAGAAATGTAAGCTGGGAACCGTTACCTAAATGGCCGGGCCAACGCCGGTACAGAAAAGTAATTCTAAATTTGCACTTACCGTGCTGTCAGGCGCCAGACACCTACTCGGCGTCACTCCAAAATTAAGCCGGAAATTTGTAATATTGATCAGACTAAATTGAAACAGGCTACCTTAAGCTAGCTCAAGGAGAGGGATTTTTGAGGGCGAGAAAAGTACTTTGGAAGTTAATATTAAAAGAAATTACATTGTAAAGTTTAATTAAAGTTAAGAACAATTATTACATCGATATGGATGTGTGTGAAATTTATAAACGAGGATTTAGCCGATCCGACCTTCTTCAGTCAGTAATGTTTAACTATCCAAACCTCATTATTACATTAATTGAAGGGACGTATCGAAGAACGGGACGTGCGCTCGACCGCCCCTGAACGTTATGCAATTTCCCGACAATTCACGCTTGTCCCGTTCGCTTGTGTTTACATTAAAAAAAAAATCTAGCGGCTCGCTTCGCTCGCAAGTTTGGGCGCGCCTAGAGGGCGCGCGGCTGTTGAATCTCGCGCTTCGCGCTCGATTATCTATTCACCTCGCGCTACGCGCTCGGAAGTATTTACATCACGCTTTACGCTCGGTTCCTATAGATTTTTGAACTTCGTGTTCGATTTCGATGAAAAGAAAAAGTTTATTTGCAAACATTATAAAATTATCAAAACCTCTACATATGAAGTGATTGTTAAATTTGTTTTTATTTTCGACTGAAAATGAACTTTATTTACTTGAGGTTCTATCGACCTTAAGGAACACATTCTCATCCAGACACTCGCGCTTCGCGCTCAATTTTTGATTTGAAAATCATTTGAACATTCCGTTCCACGCTCGGTTCTGTGCACCGTATGATAGAAACAAAAAAGTTTGAGTGCACTTACGGCGGGCGATTTGGTCGTCGCGCTTCGCGTTCTGAAATACACTGATCGCGCACTTTGTGCTTTGTCTTATATGTTCGTAATATACAAACTACTAAATTTGTATTTGATTTCAAATGAAGAATAATGATATAATTTAGGCGACACATTTTATTTGTTAAAATGTTATTTTAGCCTGTGCCGTTTTCCAAAAAAGTTATTTTTTTTTTCATTTTGAATATATTCCTACGACAAAAATTTATTACAAGTTTGTAAATCTTTTTTGAATGCACAATTTTTGTTCATTCACCTGTTTTCGTAACTTGCATTGTTTTTCCAAAAATTTGATTTTTTTACTGTCAATGTTATTTTCACGAATAAAACAAAAACTACGCATCCTATCGAAACATGATGAATAACAAATTTGTAGCCCTCCTTTGGATAAAAAATTTGATGTTTCTCATTTTTTTCGTAGCTTGTGTTATTCGTTCAAAAATTTAATTTTTCTATTTTCAATACAGTTTTTTACGAATAAAACAAAAACTACGCGTCATATCAAAAAGCAACTAGCAACAAATTTGTAGATCTTTTTCAGGTGCACAATTTTGGTTGATTCGTCTTTTATCGTATCTCACATAGTTTGACAGCAAAATGGAATTTTTTATTAATTTTTTTGTGCGATCAAAATTTGAATTTTTGATTTTTCGAAAAATTCAAAAAGTTGTTATGAAAATATTGTAGGGTGTTCAAAAAGAAACGTTTTTCTCATCCTGACTTTTTTCATATCGTGCGTTTTTCGGGTTAGAATGTTCATTTTCGTTTGTTTTATGGAATTTTAAAAATGCTATAACTCCGGTAATTTTTTTCTTTATTCAAAAAAGTCATTAAGATAAATTGTTCAAGTTTTTTAGTACTATAAGTAACCGTACATAGAATTTTTTAATTAAAAAAAAATTGTCTCAGAAATGTTCAAAATGCTCTAACTTTTTGAATTTTGATCCAAATTAGCTGGTTAGCGAACTTGTTCTTTCTTTTTAGGCCCTAAAAAAGTGTATTAAAGCACAATCCAATCTGAATATTTTTTCGAAAGTTATCGTGCCTACATACTACAGACAGACTATAGACTACAGACAAACAGACAGACAGACATCTTCGTGAGAATCGTTTTTTCTGACTCAGAGGGACTTGAAACGTGGAGATTTGATGAAAACCGACCAAGTCAAATTTTACATAAAACCAATACCTTCTCATTACAATGAGAATGTAAAAAGGTACAAATCGTTGATTCTCAGAGAACTTCCAGTGAGAAAGTTGTTCCGTAGGGATTAACGAATATAGCTGCGCAAGCAGCATATTATGTCGTTTTGTATATCACAAGATATCTTTGAGGTGAGTGTGAAAAATTTACAACATTTTTCATACACAACCTATATGCAGTAACGGCAACTGTTTCCTCAGCGCGTATCATTTCGTTTTACTAAGCTCGTGATATCTTGTGATATACAAAACGAAATAATATGCTGCTTGCGCAGATGTATTCGTTAATCCCTACGGAACAACTTTCTCACTGGAAGTTCTCTGAGAATCAACGATTTGTACCTTCTTGTTTAATGTAAATACGGGCGAACGGGACAAGCGGGATTTTCGGGAGATTGCACACCAAACATGGTGTCTACCCGTGTTAGCTAGATTACCCTCCTAGTTTAACATTTTACTTACGAACCCAACTCAACCCCTATATTCATCAATTTTCATTCAATAAGCACTCAACCATTAAACTCACAAACTTAAAAAAGAACAAAACCAAAAGGAAATGGAGAAAATGACGCCTACCTTAGTTCCGGAATCCACGAGTATTCAAAGTTCCTTTAATTCTAAGCCTGTCTGGCAAAATGGACTCGTCCGATTGGTAGGTGACTATTCCAAAATAGCTCTCTATCAAATCTACTCACAAGTCGATGGCTGACACGAAACTGAACTCCTGCGTCCTCTCCGCTTAACGGTTCCTTCCCGCTCGCGCCAAATTCTCCGTCCAGTCGGTGCTGCCCTCTTTAACGTGATTTCCGGGACTCCAGCCGGTGGAATTTAGGTCGTTCCGGTATGTGGAATGTCGGCCGGCACAAGATGGATACTCCCTTGTCTTTTGACAGGTATCAGGTCCGGCATGGCCTGATATCTCGACAATACTTCTTTTTGGCTTAGATTAATTCCGAGAGTCTGTAATTTTATCCGAGTGGGTCCCCTAATGCTGTGTAGTGTGACACGACCGTGAATGAGTGTGGTCAGCTTGGCCGAGTGAGGTGGTGCGGGTGGCATAGTATGTGTTGTGGACGATTGGAGTCGGTGGCAGTGTTCTTCCCTGCCGGATTTTCTTCAATAAAATGAACTCGGTGATTCGTGAATCATCGTAGGACGTGATTTTCCTCCTTACCTTACAACTCCAGGTATCTACTCTAACCTACTAGGTAATAATCCTTTACATTTGTTTAATTTCTAATTCCCTAAAATAATCTATCTGGTACTATTATTCTCAACATTTATCACGAAAAATTCACTCTCATTCCTGTAAACCAAAGAACAGTTTTCCTTTCAGAAAGCCTAACTTAAATTCTGATATGACCTTATTTCTAAATTTGAGGTTGTGCCGGCCATGGGAAAATCGTGGTCAATATTTATTTTTGTTTAATAAATCATGATAGTTGCGGGGAAGGATCCGTAACGGGTGACTAGACACCA
>CAKNXH010047320.1:0-11304 GCA_932178445.1 Andricus quercusramuli
AACTACAAGAAAAAGCATCGTATCCGATGGTGGCGCACTCTATGATAATCTTTGGTAACCCAGGTCCTCAATTTAGGGAAAAAAAGTTTCGTCTACTAAGTTGGAACAGTTGAATCAACTGTATATCCATTATTCTGTTAACCAGAAATCCTTGTCACTTTATATGGATTTATTCAGCATTTTTAGTATTATTTAATTAAATTTCTATATCACTAAATGTTGATTTAAGAGTTCTAGAAAGTAGATGTTCTTGTTATCACTAGATCATTGTATTATTTTTTAATGTTTGATTCACAGTATTCTGGCATAAGATTTTAATATTGTTGAATTTATTCTATCACTCATGGTACTTTATTTCAATGTTTCAAGTGAGTAAGTTGAATATTTTCAGCAGATTACTCTATTATGCGAAATATGATTTCAACGTTTCTTGCAGTTCATTATAATACTTATGTAGCTGATTTTATAAATTCTAACAAGAGCTTTCGAATTATATGTTCTTCGTCCGAAAATAGTTGAATCAATATTATTAAAAATTATTACTGGGGGCTACTAGGTATTAATTGCTAATAGTTTATGTGACATCTGAGCCTTATCAATATGAGATTCTAAAATGTCTCACTGTGATCCACTGGATGTAATAAGATCTCTTGAGAATCTGTTGGTATTTTTCAAGATTCATGCAAATTTTTATATGGTTTGATTCATTTTGCAGAGGCATGCTGTGAGATTTATGATTGTTTTTTTGAGTCGCTCAATCACAAAGCCTTCTGAAATCTTGCAAATGTTACAAAATTATTTTCTTTAGAATTACATTTTTTTAAATGCATAGCTGTCTCTCTCTCTCTCTCCCTCTCACACTTTTCTCTCTCTATCTAGCCTACACACATGTACTTCATACCTTGCTGTCACATTATGATTAATTGATTTTTTAGAATATAAAAATTAATGTAGTCTATAGCTTATAAGTCAATTACATCACATGGTTCTCTCTTGCACATGCTTCACTCACCCCATTATGCTTAAACCATTGAGATGATGTAATAAATGTTAGTTTGAAAAGAAAAACTTCGTTTCTGTTGTAATGTAGTCAACATTTACATTCTTATAATATTCACCTAACTCATGCAAATTGATATAATAGCTCTCGTTCCAGCACTTATTTTGGTGCTTCTTTGTCTTGGCTGGTTTCATACTCTTCTATGGTATATTCATCATTTTTATTTTTACGTGTGCTACAATAAGAGTAAAATATTTTTTTTTAAATGAGTTTCTTCTCCTTCTTTATCTTTCGTGAAAAGCAATACATGCATTTGTAGTCATAAAACAGAATTTTCCACTATACATATACGTATTAGCATCTCTGCTATTAATCTTCCTCCCATATCCTCAACATTTTTGAATATGCGTGTTATTTCATTGATCAAACAATTTTCATTAAGAACCATTATCGAACGAACCACCGTTCTCTTACAAAAAATACTTTAATTCAACTGTCTTTCAGTAGCGTCAATTGAGCGAGCTCTTCCAATAAACTGAACACGTATTAAATAATTATGCATTATTATATATCCTCAGATTATTATTATTGAACTACATGTAGAATATTTTTGAAACTTTTACTAGAGACGTGTGGAAAAGTTTTTTTTTTTTTAGACAAATTGGACTCCTTAGCCCTCTGAGCCCTCTGGTATTAGATCTCTTGCATCTAAATACATAGATTTGACTCAGTATCAATGTTGGTAAGGTAGGAATTCAGGATGACATCATCAAAAATTTAGCACGGAAACTTAGCACGGACATGAACCACTTTAACTGTAAAGTGTTCTCTAATAATATATCTGTCACTTTAGTCTAAAGTTCCAGAAGTTTTCTAGAATGTAGAATGTTCTTCATGAGTTAAATGTGTACTGAATAAATAAAGACAGGAATTTTTAGTTAAAAGTATCATCTATAAGGAAGCAATAAATCAAATTTACGTAGACAAAACAGGATGTCATGCATAGCCCTCCATATCAAATTTCACCTGTACACCTGTATCTTTTGCACGTTAAATGAATGTTTATCTATAAGGAGGCAATAAGTCATCTTTATTTTTCTCATAACTATATGATTCAGTAGAAAATGCCAGGATAAAGCAAAATATAACCTTGAAAGTATTTACACGAAATGTTAAATTGAGATAAAAAATAACCTTGAAACTGTTTACATGAATTCGATTCTTATAATTGCGCAATATTATTCCATGATGTCATCAGGACACTCCGAGAATGTTCTAGAAGCTTTTAGTATGAATAGAATACATACATATCCAGAGTGCATCTTGTAAAAGTGACTCAAAAGTGATATTCAGAGTCAACCTTATAATGCGTAACCAGACTCCGTCTTACTTTTTGGTTCAGGACCCAGCCTTACTCATCTACTGATACAGTAGCTTTAGGGGGTGATTGAAATTTGAAATATTTCGTTATATTTATATTATATTTGTTCAGAAATGTGGTAATTGTCCGAACAGGGCCCAGGCTTGGCAAAACTAGGCTCTAGCCTGGTAATCTAGCCTTGCCAAACTCGAACGAAACGCCAAATCTGGCTTGGACCCTGTTATATTGCCAGGCTTGATCATCCAGCTTGACCCAAGCTTGAACCTCGTTTACTATCGATTCCTAGCCATTTTTTATTTTCTCAATTAAAAGTCGAAATTAAGCAGAAATATTTTATATTTAAAGTTAAAGTTAACAAATGAACATCATTACATGAATTAACAACATATTTACACTTTATAATGCGACAAAAAAAGTTTTCTCCGTTTGAGCTTAGAAGTCACGTGCAGTCTTGACATTAAAATTTTTTTTTTTTAATTAATATAAGTACTTACTTGCACTTTCACCGCGTAAATATGGGTTTCTACCGATTGCACCATGCCTTCCGACTCTATTTTAGACATTTTTATACAATTATTTAAACTGTGCATTATAATTCTGTTTCAATAATAAATTATTGCCAATATAAACGAACAAACATTTTAGCTTTTTTCTGGTTTACAAAGTCATCAGTAAAAAGTTTCAATCATATGAACGTTCAGAACTTCAAGCACATGTAAAAGTCGTTTCACAAAATTGCATAGTATGGCATCATATAATGCAACATTGTTCTATAAAGTTCTACAGTATAATCGATACACCTAGAAACACGTAAAATTCGTTTCTCGAAATTGAGCAATATTGCATCATATGGTAACCCCCTGTAGATGAGGATTCCTGGAACGAGGATGACGTCATCAGAATGGAATTTTGTTTACCAGGAATTATTTAACATTATATGAAATGTGAGACGTCTGACGCACAATGTCGGCAAGAGTCAAAGGGGAATTTTTTAATTAAAATGTTATTTAGAAGCAATAAATCAAATTTATATTGTCAAAACAGGATGTAGCTGTAGATAAGGATTCCTGGAACGAGGATGACATCATCAGAATGGAATTTTGTTTACTAGGAATTGTTTAATATTATATGAAATTTGATACCCCCTGGCGCATGATGTAGGCAAAGTCTGAGGGGATTTTTGTTTAAATTAAAATGTTTTATCTAGAAGGAGGCAATAAATCAAATTTATATTGTCAAAACAGGATGTAGCTGTAGATAAGGATTCCTGGAAATAAGATGACGTCATCAGAATGAAATTTTGTTTACCAGGAATTGTTTAATATTATATGAAATTTGATACCCCCTGACGCATGATGTCGGCAAAACTCAAAGGGGATTTCAATTAAATTAAAATATTTTATCTAGAAGGAAGCAATAAATCAAATTTATATTGTCAAAACAGGATGTGACTGTAGATAAGGATTCCTGGAAATAGGATGACGTCATCAGAATGGAATTTTGTTTACCAGAAATTGTTTAATATTATATGAAATGTGAGACGTCTGACGCATAATGTCGGCAAATGCCAAAGGGTGATTTTAATTAAATATTTATTTCGGCTGGCAATATTATGCTATGACGCATCAGGAATGTTCATGCACTCGTCTGCTGAAACCTGTTCAAACTTGCAAAATACATTTCGCAGAAAATTACGCCCTAAAAATAATCATATCACACATCCCCAGGCATCAAAGACACCGACTATTTTTCTCAGAATTATCTTGACAATAACAAGCAATTATATACGGGGGTTGAAATGCAACACCACCATGTACGTCATCACCTTATCTCCCGAGCGGCGGCTCACGAGGGGTGATGACTCATCACCTAGCAGCCTGCATATCTAGACTCCGTCTTAATTCGTCTTAATATCCAGACTCCGTCCGAAAAAAGTGGGGTAGAACTGCCCCTACCTATCTACTGCCTTGAATGAGCCTTAAATTATGTCGGGGGTGAAATTTAGTTTTATTCACTGGTTGTGGTATTTTTCATAACGTTAAGCTGGTACGACACAGTACCCTTTTTAAAAAAATAAAATAACAAAAAAACTGACGAATTCCGTTTCTCGATATTTGGAGAGCCCTGAATGATCCTGAAATTGTGGTACGGAACACGAGTTCGTAGAAATAAATTTTTGAGAAATTGTTTAAACAATGTTTGTTTAAACAATTTTTTTAAACTTTGCTCATGATATTTTGAGAGCCATGAATGAGCCTTAAATTATGTCATGGGTGAAATTTAGTTTTCTTCACTGGTTGTGGTATTTTTAATAACGTTAAGCTGGCACAACACAGTACCTTTTTTAAAAAAACAAAATAACAAAAAATCTGACGAATTCCGTTTCTCGATATTTGAAGAGCCCTAAATGAGCCTAAAATTTTGGTAGGGAACACGAGTTGGTAGAATTAAATTTTGGAGAAGTTATTTAAACAATGTTTGTTTAAACAATTTTTTTTGATTTTTGCTACTTGTATTTCGTGAGCCTTAAATGAGCCTTAAATTATGTCGGGGGTGAAATTTAGTTTTATTCACTGGTTGTGGTATTTTCCCTAACGTTAAGCTGGCACAACACAGTACCCTTTTTTAAAAAACAAAATAACAAAAAATCTGACGAATTCCGTTTCTCGATATTTGGAGAGCCCTAAATGAGCCTGAAATGTTGGTAGGGAACACGAGTTGGTAGAATTCTTATTATTATTATTATTATTATACCATTAAGCCATTTCCCTTTCGGGGTAGGCGTGACTTGCTCGATTGGAAAGTAGTGGGATAGGTATATAGGTGTGAGGTAGGTCGTTATATGGTATAGGGTAGATAGGTATATAGGTATATGTATTATGGTATAGATATTTTAGATTGATCTGGAGTTTTCGTGTTATTTATTCAAATAACACGTTCACTCCGCAACACTGCTCCGACCCAGGTTGTTGATCAATCTCTCTAGCGATCACCCCAAGTGAGGAGCCTCACAGAATTGTTATGTATGGTTCCCCACTTGGGCCCATTAGTATCCAAGGTCTTTGTTTCCGGCATCATTCACTCTATTGTCACTCTGCTTATAAACTATTTGTCGCCACATATTTCTGCCCTGGCATACTACTCTAGCTTCATTTACGTCCATGCATTTCTTCATGCAAGCTCTTCTGTTCCTATGACTTCTTATGTCTCTTCGGATCAATGTCTCATTTACAGATTCTAACCATTCTTTCGGCGGTCTACCTCTGGGCATTCTGCCATTTACTTTACCTTTATATACTTGCTTCGTCAGTCGTTCTTTTTTCATTCTTTCAAGATGTCCGAACCATCTTAACTGATTTATTTCCCATATGTCAACTAGCGTGTCTCCTGTACCACATTCTTTGAGGATTATCTCGTTTCGGACTTTGTCCATCAGTGTTTTTCCGCATATTATGCGCAGAGGTTTCATGCCGATCGCGTTGATTTTACTCCTGTCCTTTTCTTGACAGGTCCATGCCTCGCTACCGTATAGTACAGTTGGTACGAATATGGAATTATGTATGGCCATTTTAGCTTTTTTTGATATGTTTTTATTCGTGAGGATGGATCCTGCTCTACCGATAACCTGCTTACCCTTATTTATGCTCCTATCTAATTCCCCATCTATTTTTCCGTCGCTAGTGAATAGACTACCTAGATATACGTACTTGTCAACTTGTTCTAATCTCACATCATTTAGGACAATGTTGCATATTGTTTTCTCACTTTTTCCCTCAAAAACCATGACTTTCGTTTTATTCACGTTAATTTTGAGGTCCATGTTCTTCATGCTTGTGTTAAGTTTATTCAACATTCTTTGCAAGTCTTCGACTGATTCTGCCATAACAATCTTGTCATCTGCGAAAGCCAACCCACGTACTTTGACGGTTTCGAGATCTATACCTTTTTCGTTGAAGAGGGCAGTTCTTAGACACTTATCCATGAATATGATAAATAGCCACGAGGACATAACGCATCCTTGTTTCACGCCTTGCATAATATCGAATTGGAGAAATTGTTTAAACAATTTTTTTTAACTTTGCTCATGGTATTTCGGGAGCCTTAAATTATTTCAGGGGTGAAATTAAGTTTCATTCACTGGTTGTGGTACTTTTCATAACGTTAAGCTGGCACAACACATGGCGTTTTAAAAAAATAAATAGAAAAAAAAAATCTGACGATTTCCGGTCTTTTATATCTTAAGAGCCTTAAATGAGCCTTAAATTATGGCATTATCAAAAATGTGTTTTTTTTTCTAACGACTTTTACGAGTATGGTGGTGCCAGCTTAACGTTAGCTTGCGCAATCAGCTTTTTTTTACAAAAAACGTTGAGCATTAAATTTCGGAATAGGGCATTATATTAGCCTTAAATGAGCCCTAAATAGTGATATAGGTCATTTCTCAATATCACAATAGTGTTGTGCCAGCTTAACAGACCTGGAATCCCAGTGTATACAGAGTTGTCAATTTCTTTGACAAAATGACTAAATTCTTTTCGATGAAATTAATCTATTGAATCATATAACAACCTTCTACGGTACATGAACAATAAACAATAAATAATGAAAAAGCGCAGGCGTAATAGCTTTTTTCATCACCTTAGACAGTTTTTACAATCCAAATTCCCCTTTTCCATTCTCACAGCCTTCTTTGCAATCCAAAATCCTCTTTTCCATAAGAATAATAAATACAAAATACAATAAATATAAAGCAATCCTCTGAGAGAAAGCACAGTGCTCATGAAATGATCACAATTAAAGATACACCATATAATGAACGTGTCCAAACTACTTTAAAGCGGGTTTTAAAAATTGTATCATTTATATCATCTCTGAATTTTCATTTTTTACACTAAATATGCAACAAAATTAAACTATTCAAGATATCGGAAATTTTTGCTTCTTCGCTTAGTATTATGCCGACAATCCAAAAAAGGTCTAAACTGCATGATTATTCCAGATAAGGATTCTTAGTAGCTTTTAGTTTATACTTGGCAGTGATTCGCCACCGCAAATCGTTATATATATATATATATAAAGTTAAAAGTTTGTCATAAGGACAACCGCAGGATTTCGCCGGGAGCGGGTGCTAATCTGAAAAATTGCACCCGCTCCCAGCGAAATCGCGGTAAAATTTCAGCTGTAACCACGTCTCACGACCGTGAGATGGGTGGTTACAGTCTCCGCGAATTCAATACGATGATCCGGCGAAAGTCTCGTGCACCCTGAGGACACGGAGCGAACCAAGGACGACCGCCTTCTGCATTCTCCCTGCAAGTGTCTGAGCATTTTGTTGACACGCAGGGATGCTTTTCAGGCTATTAATAAGTGAAACCTTGGCACCTCCAAGAGCGCCAATGATCAGGAAGATTAGCTTAACAGAATATTCCGGGTATAACCGTCGTAACTCCCTCATAAGGTCTCTATACCTTTCTTTCTTTTCTTTCTCCTTCGCTGTGACGTTTTTGTCCGCTGGTGCCGAAAATTCGATAACGAACATGGTTCGTTTCTCGAAGTCAAGAAGAACCATGTCAGGCCTCGAGTGCGCAACAGAAACAATTGTCGAGAATATGAAGTTCCAATATATGCGGCACTTCTCATTTTCGACAATTATTTCTCTAGGGGCGTTCAGCGGAGAGGTATTTGGGCTAATGCCGTAAGAGTGACAGAGATGGTAATAAAGCACTCTCAGTGCCGGATTGTGCCTTTGGATGTAGGTTGTTCCCGCATGAGCTGGACAACTAGATAGTATGTGTCCTAGATGCTCGGGGTGTTCATGACACGCTCTGCAGCTATCATCGGGAATATCTTGGCTCAAAATGTGGCGACGGTATGCTAGAGTGGAAATGACACCATCTTGACATGCCAAAATGAAGCCCTCTGTGCCCGACTTCAATCCGGGTGATCTAAGGAAAGCAAACGTCAGCTCATACGACATCGACTGATCTTCCACATTTCTGTGGAAGATGCCGTGCATCTTCTTGTCGAGGAGCTCTTCGCGGAAGTTTTTCTCCTGTGCTTTCTTAATCCGGGCCTTCAGGAGTGAGTATTTAAGATGGATAAGATTTGATGCATTTCGCTCACCCCTGATATTGACGTCAAGGCCGAGTGTTTCAGCAGCCTCTTCTGCTGCTTTGTAAAGAAACGCCCCTTTGCCTACTTCTTCGTGTTTTCTGACCATTTTAAGAAGAGGATCTTGTCCATTTGCGACAATATGTGCTGTACCCAGAATAATCCTGTTGTGAAGACATTCAAGATTCAGTATTCCACGACCACCTTGACGGCGTGAGATGTAAAGTCGTGGAACAGAAGACTTAAGGTGCATGCTTTTGTTCATGTGCATAACCTTTCGGGACCCGATGTCGAGGGATCTGAGCTCGTCCTTCGTCCATGGAACTACTCCGAATGAATAGAGTACTACTGGGACGGCAAGCATGTTCGTTGCAGATACTTTGTTCCTCGCCGACAGTTCGGAAGACCATATCTGTCAGAGGAGACGTTTGTATCTGCATCGGAGAGTATCCTTTATAGATGTTACGTCCTGAATGCGGCTTTGTGGCACGCCCAGGTATGTATAGGTCTCTCCAGCGCAAAGGTGTCGTATAGCGCTTCTGTCAACGAGTTCAGGATCTTCGAGGATGCCGTTAAGTTTTCCTTTCTTCAAATTAACCTTGGCGCATTTCTCTAACCCGAACTCCATTCCAATCTCTTGAGTGTACTCTGTGACAATTTTTAGAGCTAGATGTAGTTTCTCTTGATTTCTAGCATAGAGCTTAAGATCATCCACGTAAAATACATGAGTTACCTTATGCTTTCGATTTCCAGGTTTGCCACAGAGGTACCCTTCGGAATGGCGAAGTGCGAGAGATAGTGGCAATAATGTGAGGCAAAAGAGGAGAGGGCTCATGGTGTCGCCCTGAAATACACCTCTCTGAAAGGTGATACTGTTAGTGATCACATGATATTTTCCAGATAAGATGGTAAATCTGGTTTTCCAAAGCGGCATTAATCTCTCTATGCATCTCACGATGTGTGGATGAACCTTCAAGCTTTCCAACAGACAGATGATAAGTCTATGGGAGGTTGAATCAAAAGCTTTTCGGTAATCTATCCAGGCCATCGATAGAGATCGTTGATAGGATGCTGCATCTTTACAGACACATCTATCGATGAGCAGGTTCTCCCGACATCCTGCTACGCCTTTCTTCGAGCCACGTTGTTCATACATCTCTCGCCACACAGGTTCAATTGTCCGAAGAATCCTATCATTTAGGATGGCTGTGAAGATCTTATACAGTGTGTTCAGACAAGTTATTGGCCTGTAATTCTTAGGGTCAGCTAAGTTGCCCGTCTTAGGCAGGAGCACTGTGCGCCCTTCCACCAACCACTCCGGAATAGGCTCTTCCGACTTTAGATATGAGGTGAAAATTCGGGCCAGATGCTGGTGGGTTGAAGGAAACTTCTTCCACCAGAAGGTCTTGATACCATCTGGTCCCGGAGCGGGAAAGTTCTTCATGCCTCGTAATACGTTTTTCACCTCCTCGGTAGTGATAGGTGGGCATTCTTCCTCAGGTGTTATGAGGGCATTGCACAGCTCCTTGAAGCTATTTATGTTCTTCGAGTCTTCTTGAAGTGGATGCTGGACCTCGTAGACTTCTCTCCAAAATGCTTCGACCTCCTCTGGTTTGGGCGGATGGTCGACAGTAATTGGAGGGTCTTGGAAGAGTTTAGATGGATCAGATGAAAATTGTTGATTTTCTCGGAACCACCTCTCTCTCCGATCTAGACTTCTCCTAGCGTTAGATAGTATTCGTATTCTGTCAACAATATGCTGTCTGATGGTCATTAGCTTTGATTTGTTGATTGTGTGATGACGGATTCGCAGTTCGCGCGCGAACCGTCTAACCTTGGCAGTGAAATTCCTGCCAGATGTTATGTAGTCAATCACACACTGAATGCGGGACGCGTACTGTCTAGCCCAGCCTATATTTGTGCTGAGTTGATGCATTCTTCTTTTGGTCTTATGATCAACCGTTGGTTTTGTTTTACGGCTTGCATCTGCCAAAATTCTCGCTGCATTGTACACACCACAACTGATAGTCCAGAGGTCGGATTTTTCGGAAAAATCTCCACGAAGTTCATCATCCAATTCAGTCAGATCTTTGGGCTTGGGAGAAACCTGAATGTTGATGTTTCTCCGGGTCCTGAAGCATCGTTCTTCCTCTATTGGATGCCTGTTCGCGGTTGGTCTCAGTATCGCTTCTCTTTCTCTGTTGCCGGCTTGTTCTGGATGCGATTGAGTAGGCACTCCGCTTATATAACCCCTTTTCCTAAGGTTCTCGGCATGGTTTCGCAGACGTTGTTGCGAAAAGTCTGAGAGCTCTGGGTGTTTCTCGCACCACAGAGCATGCAGTCGTGCCATGTAACCTTCTCGTTCAGGGACCATACTGGCATCGTAGCACTCCAGCAGGCCGTCATTGAGTTGATCCGTCCACATAAAAGTAACAAGATTCCGCCGGTCAATCGCATTGACTCCGTCTTGATTGGCTCCCCCAACTGTAGGGTAGTCGGCATTGTTGTCCGACCCATTGTCGGGAGCCCTGCGCGTTCGATTGTTTGGAACCGCACTTACTACAACTATGTTTGGTGTTGTCATTGTTGTTCCCACGAGCAGCTAGGGAAAGGGTTCGTCCATCCTTGTAGAGTCCCGCATGCAAGGATAAGGCTGTATACTCTGAGAGTCGCCGATTTCCCAGAATCACCGTTAGAGACACCTCACCCAGGTGACATTCAGCTTTCAGCACGGTTCTCACGCCTTCGCTTGGGGGTTATTCCTTCGGGACCATCCCTGGACAATTGTCCGCGACTGCTTATTAATTATTGT
>CAKNXH010047327.1:0-13426 GCA_932178445.1 Andricus quercusramuli
GCCTCGAGTGCGCAACGGAGACTGCTGCCCGAAAATCGTAGTTCCAGAAAATCTGGCACTTCTCGTTTCGGACAATTGACTCTATATCCCTTGGAGCGTTCGGCAGGGCAGGGTCGCGACCAACACCGTAAGAGCGACAAAGGTGGTAATAAAGCACTCCTGGGGCCGCATTATGTCTATAGATATACGTTGTTGCTGCGTGGGTCGGACACCCCGATAGTATGTGTTGTAGGTACTCAGCGTGTGCATGACACGCTCTGCACCTATCACTGGGAACTTCTTGACATAAAATGCGGGCGCGGTATGCTAAGGTGGAGATTGCACCGTCCTGGCATGCGAAAATAAAGCCCTCTCTACCTGAATTGAGCCCTGATGATTTGAGGAAAGCAAAAGTTTGCTCCTTTGACAAGGATTGTTTTTCTACATTTCTGTGAAAGTTTCCGTGCATATGCTTGTCGAGTAGCTCTTGGTGAAATTTTCTAACCTCTGCTTTCTTTAGTTCGGCTTTTAGACGTGAAGCATCTAGATGGAGTAATGCACTTTCCTCACTTCTGATGTTGAAATTCAGGCCAAGGGTTTCGGCAGCTTGCTCCGCGGCTTTGTAAAGGAACGCTCCTTCGCCAATCATCTCGTGGTTTTTGACCATGTACTGTACTGTACTCAAAACAATTCGGTTATGAAGACATTGGAGATTCAGAAGTCCGGGTCCGCCTTGACGGCGTGAAAAGTATAATCGCGGAACTGACGAATTGATATGCAAGCTTTCATGCATATGCATGATCTTACGCGTGGTGACATCAAGGGCCTTAAGCTCGTTCTTCGTCCAATGAACCACCCCAAACGAGTAGAGTAGAACCGGGACAAGCATGTTAGTCGCAGATACATTGTTCAACGCCGACAGATTGGAAGACCAAATCTGTCGAAGAAGATGCTTGTATCTGCTTCGGAGAGACTCTTTCACTGATGTTACGTCCTGAATGCGGTTTTGAGGCACGCCCAGGTATGTATAGGTCTCTCCAGTGTTAAGATGTCTAATAACACTCATATCCACAAGCTCAGGGTCCTTGGGAACGCCAGTAATCTTTCCTTTCTTCAAATGAATTTTGGCACACTTGTCCAAACCAAAGTCCATCCCAATCTCTCCTGTGTGGTTCTTGACGATATTTATAGAAGTTTGAAGTTTGCTTTTACCTGCGGCATAGATCTTCAGGTCATCCATATAAAATACATAAGTGACCTTATGTTCACGCTGATTAGTGTCGCCACAGAGGTATCCAGGAGAATTTCGTAGTGCGAGAGATAGAGGCAGAAGTGTGATGCAAAAAAGCAAAGGGCTCATACTATCCCCTTGAAAGACGCCCCTCTGGAAGGTGACCTTGTTCGCCGTCAGACGATGATTCCTAGATGAGATGGTAAATCTAGTTTTCCAAAGAAGCATCAATCTCTCTATGCATCTCACTATGTGTGGATGTATCTTCAAGCTTTCTAACAGACAGATGATAAGTCTATGAGAGGTTGAATCGATGGCTTTCCGGTAGTCAATCCAGGCCATTGACAGGACGCGCTGATGGGCGGCAGCGTCTTTACAGACACACCTGTCAATTAGCAGGTTCTCTCGACAGCCTGCTACACCTTTTTTCGAGCCACGTTGTTCGTACATCTCTCGCCATACAGGCTCAATTCGTCGAACAATCCTGTTGTTAAGGACAGCTGTAAAGATCTTATACAGTGTCTTCAAACAAGTTATTGGCCTGTAATTCTCTGGTCTGGACAAGTTGCCTTTTTTCGGTAGGAGTATAGTGCGCCCTAACACCAGCCACTGCGGAATGGGCGTCTCCGACTTTAAATATGAGGTGAATATGCGGGCCAAATGTTCGTGTATAGAAGTACACTTCTTCCACCAAAATTTCTTGATACAATCTGGTCCAGCACCGGAAAAGTTCTTCGTGCCTCTAAGTGCTTTTTTCACCTCTTCGGCAGTAGCTGATGGGCACTCCTCCTCAGATTTTATGAGGCTGTCGCAAAACTCCTTGAAGCGGAAGATATTGTCAGTATCTTTTTTCAACTCTAGTGTTTTCGGGATCTTGTACACCTCTCTCCAAAAAGTCTCTACCTCCTTGGGCTTGGGTGGATTTTTTACAAAAACAGGGGGATCACTGAAGAGGCGTGATGGGTCAGCAAGAAACTGTTGATTCTCCCCGTTCCATCTCTCCCTCTTCTGTATCCTCCTCCTTGCGTCAGATAACAGCCTTATTTTGTCAACAATATGCTGCTTGATTGTCAGCAGCTTTGACTTGTTCAGTGTGTGATTCAAGGTCCTTAGTTCTTGGGCGAACTTTCGAACTCTTTTCGTGAACGGTCTACCAGATGTTATGTAGTCAATCACACATTGAACACGGGACGCATTCTGTCTTGCCCATCCAATTTTTTTTTTCAGTTGATGCAAGCGTCGTCTGGTCTTCTGATCCATCGCCTGTTTCAGCCTCCGATGTGAATCAGCCAAAGCTCTCGCAGCACCATAAACTGAGCAATTGATGGTCCAGAGATCAGACTCTTGCGAGATATCTCCACGAAGGGAGGCATCCATTTCAGCCAGATCTTGGGGCTTAAGAAGAACTTGCATGTTGATGTTCCTCCTTGTACTGAAATTGCGATCATCTTCCAGAAGGTGTATATATATATATATATGTAGCGAGCAGTTCTCGCCACACACGCGTCACACTTCCTAGTTATCACCGCCGGCACTAGGAAACCACGAGGCCACGAAACCGCTGTCGCACCGCTGTGATTTTACCGATCACATGGCGCACAGCTGCTCTGGACGTCTCCGCCAAGGACCAGCGACAGGTGTACAGTGGCAGGAACCTGTGCTGCGCACGCGTCGACGTCCAGACCAGAGCCGCCAGGCTTTAAAAGCAGGCACGCACGAAGCAGAGAGGACAGAACACCGGCGACCGGCTCGAGTGGTGAAGCAATAGGTGCTCCCATAATCACCCTTCGGGTTCCGGTGAGACGTGGCACTAGGTGCTCCTGGACACGCCTCACCTCGGGAAACCTGGTGGAAACCTTAAGGTGCGTTCACACCTGTAAGGACCTGCTCGAGTAGTGATACAATGGGTGCTCCCATATTCACTCCTCGGGTTTTGGTAAATCGTGGCACTAGGTGCTCCTGGACACACTTTACCTGGGGATCCTTGTGGGTGTATCCCCTGGTGCCCGCGACCCAGGAACTCGGCCAGAGTAACGCAGCAATGGGCGCTCCCATATGCGCTCCTCAGGTAATGGTTAGCCGTGGCATCAGGTGCTCCTGAACACGGCCTACCTGGGCAACTCCTGGGTGGGGCCCTGACGAACACCTTCTGCAGGAACCGGCCTGGGCACCGGAGCAACGGGTGCTCCCGTATCCGCTGCCCAGGTATCGATGTGTCGTGGCATTAGGTGCAGTTAAACACGACCCATCTCGGTCACCCTTAGAGGGGAACCCTCGTGGGGAACCCGGCTTCCTAGACAGGGCAATGAGTGCTTCCATACCTGTCCTCGAAGTTACGACACACCACGTCATCAGGCACTCCTGAACGTGCTGTGCCTCGGTCATCCTCTCAGCTAGTGACCTCTGCAGGACCCCGTCCAAATCTCCCTGCCACCATCCGTAAGACCTTGGATGTTCCGTCCCGTCCCCTACCAAACCCTTTCCTGACATTCACCTGTGGTAGGGCTACGACGTGGGCTAGGCCAAGGCATCCCGACCGTTCCCGTATTTCGCAGGGGGAGACGGTTTTCCGTGCAGCAACTCGCGTCATCTAGCTTTGGGGCTTCCAGTCACCTAGGGGGAATAACTAACACGTGCACGTTCTGTTTGCAGGATTAACTACGACGGACCGGTAATCGGCTCCTGCGCACTCCGACCAAGCGCACTCACGGCGGCTATAACAACTGCGCACTCGCTCTCGTTCTCGCTCCCACTCATACCCGATAACCCACTGTCACGCGTTACATACACACACACACAAATACACATTGTAATTGCGTACAAAAACACACACACACACATTCCCGTCTTACATTTATTTCCGCACATTCTACCCTGCCCCACTTTCAGGACCTTGGACAGCTGAAGCTCCGGCAGGGCAGCGAGGTAGGACCGTTACATATATATATTTCGTGGTTTTGGTTTCGACTTATTTGGAATAGAACTGAAGGGCCTATGACAAATCCACCGAACGCGTTCTCGGGTTGCGGATAGAAGGTCCCTGTACCAAGGGTTTCTGCTGAATATGGTTAAATTAATCAAAAAGCAGTCACGGACAATTGTTCAGGGGTGGTCCCGAAGAAATAACCCCTAAGCAAAGGCTTGTTGCAAAATGTTGTAGATGTGGTTCAAAACGATTGAACGCGCAGAGCACCCGACAATGGGTCGGCAAACAATGCCGATCATCCTAGAGTTCGGGGTGCTGAAAATATTTTAGGTGGAAACACGACGACAAACCGGCGAAACGCCCACATTGAGTAAACAGATTAACTCAGGGATGACGTGCTAGATCAGTCTTTGAGAAATCAAGCCGAAAACCTCCGGAAAAATGCATATGTACGCGGAGCGATTCGCCAATCGCTGCTTGATCAAGCTCCAGATGAAGATGAGGAAGTGACATCAAGATCAACCGCAGAAAGCAGGCACCTCCTGAGAGATGATCGCAATTACAGTACAAGGAGGAACATCAACATGGAAGTTGCTCCTAAGCCCCAAGATCTGGTTGAAATGGATGCCTCCCTTGGTGTAGATATCTCGCAAGAGTCCGACTTCTGGACCAGATTCAATTGATCAGATCAATTACTCAGTTTGCGGTGCTGCGAGAGCTTTGCCTGATTCAAATCGAAGGCTTAAACTGACGATGGATCATAAAACCAAAAAGACGCTTGCATCAACTGAACAAGAAGATTGAATGGGCAAGACAGAATGCGTTTCGTGTTGAATGTGTGAGTGACTACATAACATCTGGTGGACCGTTCACGGAAAGGTTTCGAAAGTTCGCCCGCAAATTAAGGATCTTGAATTACACACTAAACAAGTCAAAGCTGCTGACAATCAATCAGCATATTGTTGACAAAATACGGCTGTTATCTGACGCAAGGAGGAGAATAGAGAATAGGGAGAGATGGATCAGGGAAAATCAACAGTTTTTCGCTGCCCCATCGCGCCTCTAAAGCGATCTCCCTGTTTCTGTAAGAAATTCACCCAAGCCCTAGGAGGTAGAGACGCTGCTGGACCAAATTGTATCAAGAACTTCTGATGGAAGAAGTTTACTTTTACGCACCAACGTTTGGCCTGCATTTGAACCTCATATTTAAAGTCGGAGACGCCCATTCCGCAGTAGCTGGTGTTAGGACGCACTATACTCCTGCCAAAAAAAGGCAACTTGTCGAACCCAGATAATTACAGGCGAATAACTTGCTTGAAGACACTGTATAAGACCTTTACAGCTTTTCTATACAACAGGATTGTTCGACGATTTGAGCCTGTATAGCGAGAGATGTACGAACAACGTGGCTCGAAGAAAGGTGTAACAGGCTGTAGAAAGAACCTGCTAATTGACAGGTGTGTCTGTAAAGACGCTGCAGCCCATCAACGCGTCCTGTCAATGGCCTGGATTGACTACCGGAAAGCTTTCGATTCAACCTCTCATAGACTTATTATCTGTCTCTTGGAAAGCTTGAAGGTACATCCACACATAGTGAGATGCATTGAGAGATTGATGCCTCTTTAGAAAACTAGATTTACTATCTCGAGATTATCGTGTGACACACTTTGTCCTCTATCTCTCGCACTACGAAATTCTCTAGGATACCTCTGTGGCGGCACTAATTAGCGCGAGCATAATGTCACTCATGTATTTTATATGGATGACCTGAAGATCAATGCCTCTGGTAAAAGCAATTTTAAACTGCTATGAATATCGTCAAGAACTACACAGGAGAGATTGGGATGGACTTTGGTTTGGACAAGTGGGCCAAAATTAATCTGAAGAAAGGAAAGATTACTGGTGTTCCCAAGGACCCTGAGCTTGTGGATATAAGTGTTATTAGACATCTTAATACTGGAGAGACATATACATACCGGGGCGTGCCTCAGAGCCACATCCAGGACGTAACATCAGTGAAGGAGTCTCTCTAAAGCAGATACAAGAATCTTCTTCGACAGACTTGGTCTTCCAATCTTTCGGCATTGAACAAGATATCTGCGGCTAACGTCCTTGACGTTTCAATTCTACTCTACTCGTTTGGGGTGGTTCAATGGACGAAGAACGAGCTTAAGGCCCTTGATGGCATCACACGCAAGATCATGTCCAGAAATGGATTTTCGTGGTCAAATTCGTCCAGAGGCCGCACTTTTTACCTGATTTCAAGTTTTTTTTGCAAATTCTCAGCATTAAATTCGAAACAAACGTAAGAAAAGCGATTTCTCATTTTTTGTTTAAACAAATTGCTGTGTTATTAAATATTGAGGAAAAAATAGGAAATTTCAAATTATTTTTTTTTTTGAAGTGCCAGCAACGAAACTATACTCTAAATCGTCGAAAATGCATGCATAAATATTCACCGAATTTGAATAATTTGTTTGATAAACAAAATGTTTGTTGTAAACAAATTTTATAAACAAATATCTGGTTTGTCCTTTTTTATCAGCGCAAAATTTTTGTTGTCTTTGAAAACAAAAGAAATTAACATAGATAACTATATAATGAACAAAGTAGTAAAAATGAATGTTTATAATTGTTATAAACAAAATACGTAAACATATTATCAAAATTTACATTTTCCGAACAAAATTTTTTCTTTCTCAATCACACGATACTATTATGGACAAATGGATATCACATTAATATAAATTACAACTTTTAATTATTTACTGTAATTGTTATTAACAAATGATATAAACCAATTGTCCAAATTTGAATTTTTCTTTCGAATCTTCCGCATTTTCACTACTTTTTGCTTCCTCATAGAGGAAGCTTTGTAATGGTAACATTTTTCAAAATTTTTAAATTTATTTAATTAAACCCTCCCTAATTTAAAAATGTATAATAAATGTTCTAAGTGAATGTCCGGATGTGTGTGTGTCGATGTATGGATGTGTGTGTGGATGCGTGGATGTGTGGATGTGTGGATGTCACGCTTTTTTGTGAACACGATAACTAGAAAACGGTTGCAAATAAATTGATGAAATTTGAAGAGCTTATTTTCCTCACTAATATCTTGAAACTGACCGAAGGATTTCTAAAAATATTTATTGCATTTTTTTCTAGCACTCAATAATATTTTAAAAATCGGTTTTTTATAGCAAAACTGTTTTCATTCGCATAATTCAAAGTTGATGCAAGAGTATAAAAGATTTCTTGGTTCAGGACGAATCGATTGACCTATAATATTAATACATTTTATTGAAGAGTAGGGAAGTCATGGTAATTTATATATTTCGAAAATCGGTTTTTTGTAGTAAAACTTTTTTCATTAACATAGTTCAAAGTTGATGCAAGAACAGAAAAGATGTGTTGATTCGAGACGAATCGATTGACCTATAATATTCATACATTTTATTGAAGAGTATGGAAATTGTGAAATTGCATAATATTTGAAAACACGGTTTTTCATAGTAAAACTTTTTTCAGTATCATAATTCAAAATTGATGCAAGAACAGAAAAAATCTCTTGATTCGAGGCAAATCGATTGATCTATAATAGTAATAATACACTTTATTGAAGATTAGGGAAGTTCTGCTCATTAATAATATCTGAATCATCAGTTTCAACAGAAAAACTTTTTTCATCGACATAATTTAAACTTGATGCATGAATAGAAAAGACTTGTTGATCATAATTTTTCAAATAGAGTAATATTATGACAATGTTTGTGAAGAAATCATGAAGCTGGGAAAGGGATAGGGTGCGACAGAACTTTTCCTTTCCCTTTTCCAGCTCAAAAAATTATTATTACGAACGCAAGATTTGATTTGTCTGATTTGTCTTTGTATTTAAAACATTTTTTGTATTATTTTGTAATTTTTCATTTTTGGTAAGTTTCTATTTTTAAATTGAGCAAAATGAAGACTTTGGTTTGTCTATTATTGAAAAAAATAACAAACGCTTCCTCTATGAGGAAGCAAATACATTTTGCTAACGGGAAGCAAAGTGCTCGTGAAATGAGCACCATATAATTATAAATACAAACAAAGTGGAAACACTCGAGATCGAATTCACAGCTAGTTTTATTATATAGTTCTCTGTGTTGATTTCTTTTTTTTTCAATGAGAACAAAAATTTTGCGCTGATAAAAAAGGTCAAACCATATATTTGTTTATAAAATTTGTTTACAACAATTGTTTTGTTTATTAAACAAATTATTTACATTCGGTGAATATTTATGCATGCATTTCCGACGACTTAGAGTATAGTTTCGTCGTTTGCACTTCAATAAAAAATAATAATTTTAAATTTCCTATTTTTTCCTGAATATTTATCAACACAGCAATCTGTTTAAACAAAAAATGAAAAATCGCTTTCCTTACGTTTGTTCCGAATACAATGCTGAGTATTTACAAAAAAATACTTAGAATCGGGTAAAAAGTACGACCTCTGGACGAATTTGACCGCGAAAATCCATGCCTGGACCACTGTGGACCGTGAGACAGGTGGTTACAGTCTGCGATAAACCCAATACGATGATCCAGGAAAAGTTTTGTGCACCGTGAGTACAAGGAACGACCCAACGACGACCGCCTTCTGCATTTTCCCGCAAGTGTCTTAGCATTTCGTTAACTCGCAGGGATACTTTTCACCCTATTAACTAGTGAAAGCCTGGCACCTCCATGAGCATTGATTTTGCCAGCTGGTGCCGAAAATTTGATAACGAATATGGTTCGTTTTTTCAAGGCAAGGAGAACTATGTCAGGCCTCGAGTGCGCAAAAGAGACAACTGTCAAAAATATGAATTTCCAGCACATGCGACATTTCTCATCTTCGACAATTGACTCTATTTCCTTAAGGGGCCGTGTCACGTACGAACTAAATAAATTTTATTTTTAAATCCATTGATAAAAAAGGACCCGTAAATAAAGGATGCCTAGTATCGACACGCTGGGGGGAGGCTTACCCAAAACTGAATGAAGGGCGAGAGACTCGAATTTCCTATTTTTATTTTTATGTGGGTTTTACCCCTACTCTCGGACTGAGAGTTGTTGTCCCGGAAATTTAGAATTGCAACGAGAAATTGGGGATTTTCAAGTTGGTCGAATTAGAAATGAGTTGTGTCTCCAATTTGTGATAACAATAATAAGGTTTATTCAAGAGCAAAGAAATAGGGCACATTCTATAATAAGAGCAAGATTCGAATAATAGGGCAAATTCTACAATGGGTAGATGTGTCGACAGGTAGAGGAAAAGAAGAGATAAAAAAATATATGACAGCAAAAAGAAATGATACAGCTCACCAATACGTCGTACTTAAAACTACCGCTCGTCGAATAGAAAAAGGAAAACTAAGTCCAGAAGTGACTTCCGAATTTTCTTCTCTTAATAGAGCGGGCGCAAACCTTCTATTTCCGTGGGTCTATTAACCCACTCTAGTCTCTTAGGGTATTCGCGACACACACAAACACGCGCAAACACCTGTCACCTTCCGTGAATTCGCTTTTACGGGAGGTAGAAATTATATCTACTTCTCGTAAAAGTGATTTGAAGCCTTCCGAGAAAATTGCTCTTTTTCGTTTTGAGATTCGAAAAGGGGCGAACTTTTTCTAGACTAAACTCAAATTTTGTTTTTGAGTAGGTCGAATAGGACGCGAAAATAACTGACCGCTCTCGTTACGGTCCTACCTCCCGTTGGATAGAGATTTTCGAATTTTTTCGCCCGGACCGCGAACCCAATTTTAATAATCAAAAACCCATCGATTCCGGCGGCTCACTCCCGTTACGTGGTCGAAAGTTAGAATTCCGGTGCCAAGGATAGGACGTGGTTGCGTCTTACGGACTAAGTTTTTACCGATTAAAACTTTGTTTGGTTCTTGGTCCTAACATCGGACGGACAAAAATCTGAGTAGTTCTGGCCCGTGCCAGGTTGCTCAGGAGACTGCGATTTTTGACTTCTGTTCGACGGTTTATAATTTAGGTGATTCAGGTAGGGATTTTTGCGGAGTTGCGGAATTTGAATTAGGAAGGTAAGGATACACCGTGAGAGCCAAAGCAGCGTTTGCAAATTTGAATAACCAGGTAGCTTGATTTCCAAGTGTGCAAGAATTGCATTGCCAAATGCTTCCGTTTGAAATGTTGCACCTGCGAAACAGGAACCTCGTCAGCACCTTACAGAAGTGAGGTAAAATAAAATAACTTCGAATCAAACTCGAAATATTTTAAATTTATTTTGCTTGACAGTTATTTAAAGTTATAGAAATTCTCTGACTTTTGCAAGATTTTTTTTCTAAATCCCTGAATTTTCCCTGATTTCTATACTTCCATACTAATTACAGTGAGTTATTTGTATCATTCGCAAATTTCCAAAAAACACGTACAGAAACGAGCGGGCCCCCCCCCCCTCCCTTGCGTAACAAATCGTAACAAAATCTCTCGACCCCTCCCTCCCCCTCGAGCTGTTACATAATTCAAGGGGTATGGCCACAGTAGCGGGAGCGAAATCATGGGTATATTCACCAATTTTTTTTTGTATGAAAACTTAATTTATTTTAAAAACTAATTATATGTAAATGAAGCTCCAACATCAAAGAATCAGAAAAAATATATTTTTTTTTTAACGCAAAATGGCCGACTTCTGTTAAGTCCTTTTCATAGCCTTTTTTTTAGGGGCTCCGCGGCCTGACAGCTAGCAGCCACAATTTTTAACATAGAAGAAAATAAAGAAATGTCTTTTAATCTGCATAAGAATACCTAGAGATGTACATATGGAAATGTGAAAATATTGATTTTTCCGAAAATGGCAGGAATTTGAAGTTAGCAGTCGCATTTTTAGTGAAAAAATTCGTATAAAAATGCCCATAAAATGAAAAGTTTCAAATTTATCGAAAATTCCGTATGTACTTCTCTGCGAAATGCAGTTATAAAGAAGTGGTTAAAATTTGAAGTCGATCGGATGAAAATTGTTAAAGTTATTTGTCAGGCCGATTTGAAAAAAGCTGTTTTGAGAAAAATGCGCTTAAAGTTTTATATACAAAAGCAGAAAGCAACTGAACGGCGTCCTTTCAACGGTTTTACTATCATTCTAAGTTGCTCTATGAGTATATTTTCGTGAATGGAGACAAGTAAGGCCCTCTACATACCTTTCTAAATTTATCAATTGATGGTTAGTCAAGCCCAATGGGCTTGACTAACGAAAATCAGAGTACGAGCACGCCATACGCGGCCTCACGTTATACGTTCAAAATTTGTAATAAAAAATTTTTTTTCTATAAATCGAATTGAATATTATTTTTATGATGTTAGAGGATCGTTTAAGCCAAAAATAAAGAAATTGATTTTTTCAAAATTCTACTGTGGCCATACCCCTTAAGTACGGTCCCTAAGAGTGTTTGGCGGAGTGGTATTAGGGCTAATGCCGCAAGAGTGACAGTGGTGGGAATAAAGTCCTCTTGGTGCCGCATTGTGCCTTTGGATGTCCGTCGTTTCCGCATGAGTTGGACAACTAGAAAATATAACTGACTCTTCTTATTTCTGTGGAAGATGCCGCGCATTCTTTTGTCGAGCTTCCCTGGCCGGGAGCGGGTGCTAATCTGAAAAATTGCACCCGCTCCCAGCGAAATCGCGGTAAAATTTCAGCTGTAACCACGTCTCACGACCGTGAGGTGGGTGGTTACAGTCTGCGCGAATTCAATACGATGATCCGGCGAAAGTCTCGTGCACCCTGAGGACACGGAGCGACCCAAGGACGACCGCCTTCTGCATTCTCCCTGCAAGTGTCTGAGCATTTTGTTGACACGCAAGGATGCTTTTCAGGCTATTAACAAATGAAACCTTGGCACCTCCAAGAGCGCCAATGATCAGGACGATTAGCTTAACAGAATATTCCGGGTATAACCGTCGCAACTCCCTCATAAGGTCTTTATACCTTTCTTTCTTTTCCTTCTCTTTCGCTGTGACGTTTTTGTCCGCTGGTGCCGAAAATTCGACAACGAACATGGTTCGTTTCTCGAAGTCAAGAAGAACCATGTCAGCCCTCGAGTGCGCAACAGCAACAATTGCCGAGAATATGAAGTTCCAATATATGCGGCACTTCTCATTTTCGACAATTGACTCTATTTCTCTAGGGGCGTTCAGCGGAGAGGTATTTGGGCTAATGCCGTAAGAGTGACAGAGATGGTAATAAAGCACTCTCAGTGCCGCATTGTGCCTTTGGATGTAGGTTGTTCCCGCATGAGCTGGACAACTAGATAGTATGTGTCCTAGATGCTCGGGGTGTTCATGACACGCTCTGCAGTTATCATCGGGAATATCTTGGCTCAAAATGTGGCGACGGTATGCTGGAGTGGAAATGACACCATCTTGACATGCCAAAATGAAGCCCTCTGTGCTCGACTTCAATCCGGGTGATCTAAGGAAAGCAAATGTCAGCTCATACGACATCGACTGATCTTCCACATTTCTGTGGAAGATGCCGTGCATCTTCTTGTCGAGGAGCTCTTCGCGGAAGTTTTTCTCCCGTGCTTTCTTAATCCGGGCCTTCAGGAATGAGTATTCAAGATGGATAAGATTTGATGCATTACGCTCACCCCTGATATTGAAGTCATGGCCGAGTGTTTCAGCAGCCTCTTCTGCTGCTTTGTGAAGGAACGCCCCTTTGCCTACTTCTTCGTGTTTTCTGACCATTTTAAGAAAAGGATCTAGTCCATTTGCGACGATATGTGCTGTACCCAGAATAATCCTGTTGTGAAGACATTCAAGATTCAGTATTCCACGACCACCTTGACGGCGTGAGATGTAAAGTCGTGGAACAAAAGAGTTAAGGTGCATGCTTTTGTTCATGTGGATAACCTTCCGGGACCCGATATCGAGGGATCTGAGCTCGTCCTTCGTCCATGGAACTACTTCAAATGAATAGAGTACTACTGGGACGGCAAGCATGTTCGTTGCAGATACTTTGTTCCTCGCCGACAGTTCGGAAGACCATATCTGTCGGAGGAGACGTTTATATCTGCATCGGAGAGTATCCTTTATAGATCTTACGTCCTGAATGCGGCTTTGTGGCACGCCCAGGTATGTATAGGTCTCTCCAGCGCAAAGGTGTCGTATAGCGCTTCTGTCAACGTGTTCAGGATCTTCGGGGATGCCGTTACGTTTTCCTTTCTTCAAATTAACCTTGGCGCATTTCTCTAACCCGAACTCCATTCCAATCTCTTGAGTGTACTCTGTGACAATTTTTGGAGCTAGA
>CAKNXH010047331.1:0-22118 GCA_932178445.1 Andricus quercusramuli
ATCATAAGTATGAAAACACGCCATTTTCATGATAGTGTTGTAAAAATATGTTTTCAAACTAATTTCCTTTAGCATACATTACATTTTTTACCAGTAAAACAAGAAGTTATAAAAGTATTCAGGTTACAAATTTATTCCAAAGGCTTGTGGAGCCTTTTGACGTCGCATCCTTTTTCCATCTTTCTTGTAACTAGAATTAGTCCTAAATGAAGTACATAAAAAAATGCAATCAAATTTTCACAAATAAGCAACAGTATAATAAAAAATATATACGGAATATAAATATAAGTGAATAAATGTTAATTTATTTAATATAAAAGATTTTAACTAATTTGTAGACATTATAATGAATCAATTTTTGATTATAGTTTAGAGACAAAACTTTTTTTTTTATTAGCTTGAAGAAAAATTATTTTTTACCATAAATGTATTTGTGACGTGCGCCGAAGAAAGGGGGCTTACTCTGGAAAGCGAGATTTTTCAGGACAAGCGGTCGAAAACGACCCGATAGACGCGACTTTTAGAAGAGAGAGAAGACCACGAAATCTTCCCTCTCCGCTTGCCACTACATTCTCACGCATATAGCAGCGCTGCTCACGGACGGGGTAAAGATGAGACGCGGAGATATAGTGGTGAGTGGTGGGAGGTGTTTCACGGGATCTCGAGCTCTCGAGCGAAAGCACGATTTCTCGGGTACCTATCAACTCAATTATTAGCAATAATAACGCTCGGAATTTTTTTTCGATGGTTTCATTAAGAAGAGCAACTCAAAAACTATCGAAAGGTGTAAAAACCTCGATTTCCATTTTTCCAGAGTAAGCCCCCTTTCTTCGGCGCACGTCACATTTGGACATTATTTTTTATTTTTCAAAATCTGCTCCATTAACTAAAAATATGTATTAACAAATTTTGTATCGTTTTTATGATTAAATTTAATATATTTTTAAAAATATAAAATTATATCGAAAGACACTTATGGTGAAAAATCATTTTTTTCCACGTTATAAAAAAAATTATGTTTCGTCTCGTGCAATAGGGTCATCCATCAACTTTTTTTTGATTTTGCATATTAAAGTATATGCTCTAAAATCACTAATAATAGCAGCATAGTGTAAACAAAACTTTTTTCGAATTTATATTTGAAAAAGAAAAATGTGTACATATTTAAAATTCCTATTTCTGTCGCGCCCATTCCGCCATCTTGATGTGACCTAGCTAGTCGCCAAACGCTTGTGAATAAGCCGGGCGATTCATGTCTTTTTAAATAAAAATGCAAACAAATCAGCGCTACAATTGGTGTTTTGTGCCTCAATGCAAGAACACGTGTGTCAAAAATTCAGGAAAATTATTTATATCTATACCCAAAGGTGAGGAACGAAAAAAAATGGTACAAAATTGTTCGACGTCACATGTGCCCTACCCCATTTATAGCCGGGACGCGTATATGCACTTTAACCTTAAAATCAAATTGTATATTTTCGCAACAAGTATTATAAAATTAGACATTTTTTAACTTTGGAATCATGCTGCTATTTTTAAAAATGATTGTCCACTAAAGAGAGAATATGTATTAAATTCTTATATTTTATCAAGTGCAAGATCAAAGTGTTGCGGTTAAAGCTCACATTATTTTAACATCGGCAACATCTATAGTCGATTATTTCGTTCCCTTTTTATTTCTTTCATTTAAACTGAAATGAATAAGGTATTATAATCTTGATCAAATAACTAACTTCAAATTTGAGTGTACAATACACCGGTTTGAATACTTATACTTTTTCCCTTTCACTCCTAGAATCTCAGCAACATTGAAACTGGAGCACTTCGCAAAGAAATCGCTGATCATAAAAGTGTACTCACTTTTGGCAAATTATACGAACTAGCCTTAACGTATCCAGGCATATTGATACTTAATAAAAATAAACCCTTTTTGCCAAAAAAACGTTGATAATGAATTATTTTGATTGTTTTTATCAAACTGACCATGTTTGTTCTTGGGTTTTGACGGCGCGTGACGTCACCCTAGCGGAAGAAACGGAAAGAGTCGGAAAGAAAGTTTCGTTCCGACTCTTTCCGAATTGTATGGGACCTTTGCTTCCGATTTCTTTCCGAACGCCTCTCTTTCCAAAGGTTTCCGACGTATTTCCGAACTTTCTCCTAAGTGTCCCACTGCATCTAATTCTTTCTGAACCTTTCCGATTTCTTTCCGAATAAATGTCGCAGTGTCCCAATAGCTTATTCCAAATTTTCACCTGTGTCGCACTAGTTTATGTTCGTTCCGAATGTTCCGATTTCTTTCTGAATAAATGTGCAATGTAAAATATCAATTAAATTAGCTAATTATTATATATGTATTATATATATATTTTTTTTAAATAAATAAATATAACAAATAATAACATATAATTTACTAATAAATTTATGAAATTTTGTTTAAAATTAAATGAATTCAATATTATTTGAAATAAATGTATAAATATAATGAAATATAAAAATAAATATAACTAAAATGAATATAAAAATAATAAATATATATTTATTCATGTTCTACTATTAAGAAAGCCTACTTTACTTCCACACTTCAAATATTCCATTTTTGTAACTACAATTTCTAATTACTGTATTTCCTCTTTTCATAAAATTGCTTTTTTGTATTGTAAAAAAAACTGTATGTGAGATATAATTTGCCCTAAGCTGGACTTGTACAAGCATCATTTGGCTCCATTTCTATACTGACACTAAAAAAACATATTTACTCCAAGAATAACTACACAAAATAATGTTTGACTGAAAGCACCATGGGAAAATAGGTATTTCCGAAAATTTGTGTGATTCTAAACAAAAATCTTGGGAAAATCGCTATCAGTGTCTCTTGCATCGCCATTTTGTTTTTTCGATTTTATTCATATCGATTATGGCAGGTATTCGATTGCACTGAGCTCGATTGAACGAAAGATCATTTGTAGCAAAGCAATTGAATATGATTATATTTTTTGTGAGATCTACAAGAATTATTATCATTGGCAGATGTTGCCGCTCATCAACGACATTTTTTAAAACTTATAATGACATTCAATCAGGCGCGGATCCAGAGAAGGGCTTTAGGGGGGGCCATCCAATAATTCCCCTTCCCCTCCACTCTTAAGGGGAAGGGGGAGAAGGTAATAATCATTTCAAAGTTATTTATTTGCTTTGAATGTTTATTAAAAATTATATAAATATATCATTCACAAATCTTATAAACATAATAAACAAATGTTTCAATAAAAACCATGTTTTTATATTTACAAGCTGCGTCTCGCATGTCATGGTATAATCATTATTTAACAAGTATAAAATACTCATAAAATTTTCGAAGTCAAGCATAAACTATAAAACGATTATTTTTAAAGAGCAAAATTTAGGCGTATATTTCCACTCTTTGCGATATTCATATTCCCGGTTGAAATCCTGGCTGAGGCAGATTTTTTCTTTTTCTTAAAAATTATTTGTCTGAAGTAATCGTGTTAACGAATCAAAATTGGTATTAATTATAAATTTACTCTATTAATTTCAATGATCTAAATTGAAAAATGAATGACATGCTTTGAATGAATGATCATTCAATTGTTATTTATACATTAAAATTTGTTTTGAAATCTTTTAAAACGTTTTCTCAAAAATATGTTTTTTTTTTTTACTGGAAAATCAATTTTTTCCAAGTTTATAACTGTTCAATTTTTATTTGTTCATCAAAATTTGCGTCCGTTTTAAAATATTTTTAAATATTCTGTTGAAATTAATTTTTCAAAATAAAAATCATTCGAACATTTTCCCACGAATCTTAAGACAATATTTGTATTATCTTAAGACCTTACAAAATCCCTAAAAGCTTACAAATTTTATTTAAAAACTTCTAAATATATCTCCTCAACTTACTCGAATTTTTTCTGAATGGATACATTTTTATTTGTTATTTACACATCAATATTCAACATTTTCACTTGCAAATACAAAATTTTAAATTAGAACAATTAAAATTAACATTGTAACGTTTAGCTCTCCGAAATTTTAACGATTCAAGGCTTTCTGTTTCAAACAATTCAGTTTGAAATTGTTCGGATTTCAGTATTTCATTTATAATTGTTTATTTTAAATAAACAGTCAAACTTTGCTGACTATTAAAAAATTGTTCTTTTTTTTTAATTAATAATTTTCATAATTGAAGTCGTTAAAAATGGCATATTTTAGACTGAAACAGCAGATAATTTATAAAGTTTCAATCGGAAGTTTACATTTTGTTAACTACTACGGCTTTCGAATTGAAACAGTTCAATTTTTAACGTCAAGATCTGTAAATTGTTTAATTTCATCAGATTCAGAATCGTGCTATAAAATCAATCAATTATTGTTCAATCGCGAATACACGAACTATAGTTTAATTTTTAAAATCATTACTTAATTTATATTTACAGTTGATCAACTTAAAACATTTTTTGTCGAAAATTTTCAGTTTCGAAAGATATTAATCGTGTATTGTGTAAGTCTTCAAAACTGCATTTCAACATTCTTTTAATTGAAAATGTACCCTCAAAAATAAAGATGTAAAATGGAAAACTTGGATCGTAAAAGATTTTCGAATTCCACATTGCAAACTGAATGATTTCATAATTGAAAAAGTTAACAACTGAACTTAGCATTTAAAAAAAAGTTGAAATGAAACTTATGTTGAATTGCATTATATATCTTGTGACATGAAATTTGTGATATTTCAAGTGATTGGATAGGTTTTTCTTTGAAAAACTTGTAAAAATACCAGTCAAAAAATAAATTCACTGTTATTTCCCGCTCTCAAAAAATTCTGATCATCTCCTGGTTTCCCGGACATTGAAGTCTTTAAATTAACACAATAAAAACTCTGGGATAAATTTAGCTGCACCTAATTTTAACATGGGGTTCCATCTCGCTCGGAGTTGGGCTGCGAAACTATCACTTATTGTTTTTGCCGCAAAAACTGTAAAAACAATCGACTACAGGTGACTTTTCATACCCCAAATCCTAGGGAAACGATACCTTTTGTAGTGGTACCATTCACACTACAAAGACTAATTTTTTTTGAAGGGAAATGGTACCCTAAAATTAGCGTTAGATTCACACTTTGTTTTTTCTGTGAAATTTCTGTTCAATATAGCAAACACATATTAATGCTTTTAAAAATATTGATAAATTTCAAAATAGTAAACTTTCTCCGAAGTTTTTGACTTCTTTTTAAAGGTATTTTGACACCTTATGTTTTAGTTTTTTTTTATTTGCACTAATTTTTCCATTTTTTTAATTTATGCAGTTAAGGTAGACATCCCAGTAATCGTGACCTTAGTCCCAGTAATCGTGATTGCAATTTTCTTGCTTTTTATGTGTGTAAATTCGTGAAGGGTAATATAGTCTTCTAATATCCTATTCGTCTGAATTGAGCGAAAATATTTTAGGGGACCTTATTCATTTGAAAGTGTCAACAATTTCAGTGTCGGCCAATTCATTTTAATCCGCTAGATTTTAAGTCAAGTTCCAATTCGCCAGAATTCGCAGCGCGAATACACTTAAAACTGGCCTATTCAATCGAATTCTTAAGGTATAACTCAAGCATGGGCGCATATAGGATTTGTTGTTAATATATATTAATGTTTTCTGTAGCTCAGTGTTGTCCTCTGGACTTACACACTTGGGATCGCTGGTTCGAGACTCGATGCATGCAATTTTTGTTAATTTTTTCGAAATTACCTTGACCACGAATTAAGGCAAATTGACAAGCATTTAATTCGCGCTGGCTCAGTTCGTTTCAACGAATCAGAAAGCAGAATTCGGGCGAATTGAAACATGTTAACTCGCCGCAATCCTCCCGAATTAGTTTCTTTTTGCTGGGATAGTGAACTTCAATTATCTTATTTGAAAAATTCGGGTCTGGGCTGGGGGGGGGGGGGGGGCAAGCCGCCGTGGCCCCCCCCTCTGGATCCGCGCCTGCATTAAATTGTTTTGGTTCAGTCGAGTATCAGTGCAATCGAATCCTTACTATTGATTGGGTTTATCGATTGCATAACTGGAAGCGAGTGAGTGAGTAAGCGACAACCTTAGATCAAAATGGCGCTGGAGACAAGCAGAGACGAGGAGATGCTGGCAGTGCTTTCCCGAAGATTCTTGATTGAAATCGTTGAAATCACAAAAAATTTCGGATATTCCTATTTTTCCATAGTGCTTTCCAGTGTTTGCAGTAAAACGTTATTGCGGGCTTAGTAACTTTTTCAGTAAACCTTGTTTCTTATTGTGAATATGGAAATCGATTAAAGTGGCGCTTCTATGGCTTTTCATCATTCAGTCCAGCTCAATGCAATTTATATTTCATAGTGTATTATTTTTACCATACAAAGGAAGAATTTCATAAAGGACTTATTATAGTAATTACAAATGAGAGATGGGTAAATGGAATATTCGAAATTTGGAAAGTTTAGATGTGATAATGTGCAGCAATAATGTACGTAACGTACGAAAGTCAAAAAGGCTTTCTGAGTTATGTAATATCTCTATTTTTAGGTTTTTAGGAATAGTCTTCGCTGGATTCAACGCAGGATTGAATAGGATTACTGCAATTAAAAATGCTTTGAAGATAAAAATATATTATTATTACGAGAATATATTTTTTTATTCGATTCGGAAAGAAATTGGATACATTCGGAAAGAGTAAAGTGGGGAGTAATTCGGAAATGTTCGGAAAGAAGTCGGAGAGTGGGACATTCGGAAAGACTCGGAGAGGTTCATGGGACAGATCGACGTTCGGAAAGAAATGGGAAGCAATGGTCCCATACAATTCGGAAAGGATCGGAACGGAACCTCTTTCCGAACTCTTTCCGAACCCTTTTCGAAATCTTTCCGACGCGGTCTTTCCGAACCTTTCCGTTCCTTCCGCAAGGGCACCCAGCTGAAAATCCCTGTACAGAAACCTCGGAGGATCCTGTACATGTACCTGTATACGAACATGCACACGAACCTGTACAGGTAATCTTGACGATTCCTGTGCAGGAATTTGGCGAAGGAAACTGTTCATGATCCTGCAAAGGAACTTGCACCGACAAAGGAACTTTCGAATGATCCTGTACAGAAACGTGTATAGGATCCTTTACAGATAGCCGTCAAAGGAACCTTTGGAAGGATCCTGTACAGAAACGTGTATAGGACCCTTTACAGATACCCGTCAAAGGAACCTTCGGAAGGATCCTGTACAGAAACACGTATAGGGTCCTTTACAGAAAGCCATTGCGAAAACTGATGTCGCTTACAGCTATAAACTTGCCTTCCTTTTATTCCCTTGAAGAACCAATTCACTATCGAGAGAGCCAAACCACCAGCGAACCCTCGCGGATTAGTTCCTATGCAGGTTCATGCATAGGATCCTGAACATGTTCCTGTACATGAACCCACACTTCAATTGACTATGTGAAGGAACCTGTACAGGAACATTCAAAGGTGAGCTTGTATACAGGTTCCTTTGCAGGATCATGTAAATAAATAAATAAATTATCATAAATTATTAAATAAACGAAATTAAGTTTTAAGTTCACATTTTATTTCTTTGGGAGTCAAAGTTTATAAAAAAACTCAACTATAAGGCAAAAAAAATTTTTGTAGATGACCCTATTGGTATTATTGCTTGGCTCTCGGCGTGCCGATATATCGCCAGCTGATGTCACAGACTCACAGCATGAAATACCCAATTCCTTCTACAATTAAATATTTGTTGTTTCTTGAATTTCCAACAACGAGAATTGTATTATTCGCTTATACATCCTATTTTATAACTAAAACAAAATTATTCATTCGAAAAACTTTCTCTTCATTAATTTTCTGCAAAATTTTTGTTGGAAGAGTTCAATTTCATATCACCCAGCCCTCAGAAAACAAAAGTAATGTCACGTCGATGGATGTTGCGTCAATGTAACACAGCACAAAAAGTGTTCCCACAGTTTGAAAGTGAAGGTAACACTTGTTAAGAAATATAAGAATTATTGTGAGTTACGTCGTTGGATACTAATAAAAATACGCAAGGTTTTCTTCGAATTTTTTTTTTATTTGCGTAGAAAGTTCTTGATATTTACACCCAAAACTTAGAGGATGAGTAGTGAGATATTTTTTCTTCAATCCAATGTCCACGCAGGACCTAAAAAGGTATTTCTAGTTGTCAAGCGACGGCTGTTTAGGTATCGACGTAACCTCAAAAATATCTTCGAAGGCACTCATATTTGCGTGCATATGTAATGTATATTGCATTAAAATAAAGATGATAATAATAAAAATGGTACTTTACGAGTCTAACTTTAAGATTTCCAAGTATGAATTTAAAAGTGTTTCATCATTTACTTCCTGTCTTGCCTTACAATAATATAACCTAATTTGTACTATGGAACTTGCTATTAGGTACTAAGTGAAGATATGTACCAAGTTTTACAATCATACTACGAGTAGTTTTAACAATATAATCCATGGACACCAACGTTCCCTGTTTCTGTGGAGAATTACCCATATATTACAAGTACAACCATTGGAAAAGGGGTCGGGGTGCCTTCGAATTCAACATGATTACAATTGAGGGGGGGGGGCATTTATGACTCGCAGGCACCCGCGACCCCTTTCCAAAGCAACGGTTTTTGGTGGGGGTCGTAGGGTTTGTGGAAATTTTAAAAAAGGGGTCGAGGTTCCTCACTGTGGTTCCGGAATTAATTTTTGAGAAGAATTAAGGTGCACGTCGCAATTCTCAACCGATTCACTTTTTTTTTTAAATTACTCAGTACAAAATTCCTCACAAATCTAAGGTTGCAGATTTTTAATTTTTTTTTTGCATGAAAAATGTTATATTAATAAAGATACCAGAAAAAATGGCAAGATCGAAGACCATCGATTTCGCTTGGAAACACTTCTTTTAAGAATAATAAAACATTATTCATGATTATAATAAATTTGAAGAAGATTTTTCGGATAACAATCGTGTGCAAAACTAGGAATCTTGCCTGTGTTTTGTGAACATTACAGTTCACTTCTTCAGGGCTTCAGGGTTAGCCCTAAAGAAGGGCGCCTATACAGCATCTCACCTTTCTTTTGATGCTACGCTAAAGTATTGTGGAATTAAGCCTGATCTGTTAACAGATGTAGAAATATTATAATTTCATTGAAACTGCCATAAGAGGTGGCGTGTCTCAGTACTCCAACATATATGCGATATCAATTCATGTGGTTAAAATTTGATCCATTGGAACCAGAATGTCACATCACGTAATTTGATATTTACCAATCAATACGGTAATGCTATGAGGCAATATTTATCCTATACACTATACACTAATCCTATACACTAATTTCCGTCATTCGATGGGCTTGAACAGCAACCAGTCCTTTGGTCTGCAAATATCTAGAAATTAGATCCGCGTGGTCAAATATCTATTGGAAAGTGGCACCTACAACCATTATATCCAATTAAATCCACTTTTTTAGAAGGCCACTAGCAGGTGTTCTTACTGCTGGTTTGAAGGAGGTATCTTTGAATACGGATTCGAGAACAAAAAGGAGTACTGGGAGAACAGATTCTTCTCCAAATAGTTGTACGCATGGTTTTCTTTTTCCCCACCATCCATATTGTATATCACTCGGCTATCTGATATTCCTGAATACTTAGTGCATAGCCTCTCGTTTTAGACCATCTAAAAAATTACAATAAAGCAAAATGTAATTTTTTCTGATTGTTTATATTTATGAATTTATACTGAAGTAATAATGGGAGCAAAGCAGGTGAATAAAATAGTTATTTAGAACAAAGAACCTTTTATTCAGAGAATTACAACGGATGCGTGCGAACTTCTCGAAAGAGCGACTCGGAATGCCGGCGAAGCGCGCCGGCCTCCGTCAGCGCCGCGCGCGACATCTCGCACGAACACACGCATGAACAGAGCATGACACATACACATCTGTATCATTCCAACACTCCCTCCTGTTATGCTCGTTATAATTATACTAGTAACTTAATTTCTAAGTAAACGTTTATTCCTTTACAGCAACATTTTGATATAAATACTTTTGTTTCTTATGATTAATTAAAAGCCTTTAAATAAACTTGAACTTTCTTAGGCCTGTTGTTACATTTGGTATAACAAAAAAAACTTAAATAAAAACTACCATGCACCATGCGAGTAGCGCCAATCGTTCAAATCTACATCCCAATAAAACGTATTTCCTCCTTTGTCAGTAGCATAAGTAATACCATCTATGGTTTCGTAATAATACTCCTTTTCAGAGCACACCTCGTTGGATGTTTCGAAATGATTAAACTTATCTGTGTAATCCTCATGGTACTTTTTCTTTTCCCAAACAGGATCATAACGTTCAGTTAGTTCTTGTTCCTGAGAGTCTGTAACGACAAATTATCATAAATTAAATAATTTCTTTGTCAAATTTTCATGTAATGAAAACGATAAGGGCTTTGTGAAGATATCAGCTAACTGTTCCTTTGAGGGTACCCACTTAACAATCATGCGTCCTCTAACAGCGCACTCTTTAACAAAGTGATACCTTATTTCAGTTAAATGTCTAAGACCTACCGCTCCCTGAATCTCTGTGCATTTTATAGCAGATAAATTGTCACAGTACAAAGTCATAGGATAAAGAGTTTTACCAGCAAATAATTTCAAAGAAAACCCTAAAGCTATCATTTCTTTACAAGCTTCGCTCATAGCTATGTACTCTGCTTGACAAGTAGACAAGGATACGTAGTGTTGTTTTTGTGTTTTCCACGCAATTATGTCACCATATAATCTGACAAGATAACCGCATGTGGTTATTGAGCCCTTACAATCTGCCAAACTAGAGTCAGAAAAACCATCTATGCCTTCACCTTTCCCTCTGTATGTCAACGAAATTCTTTTTGTATTTATTAGATATCGGAAAACGCGTTCTAACATCTTCCATTCTAATAGAGTAGGGTTCAATTGATGTCTACTCAATATGTTTACAGCGTAACTAATATCCGGCCTAGTGGCATTAGCTAAATAAAGAAGAGATCCTACAGCTTCTCTAAACCCAGTAGGAGAAATTACTTTTTCATTTCGCGATTCGCCTTCCCTAGCTCTCCTTTCTCTATTCAAAACCTGATTAGTCATCATAGGTGACTTTTGAGGATAAGCCTGTTCGTAGCCGAATTTCTTAATCATTTGTTCAATGAATTTTGTTTGATTCAATTTCAATGTACCGGCCTTCCTATCTCGGATGATAGTGATACCCAGATACTCTTTAGGCTCTCCTAGATCCTTCATGCGAAATATTTTCTTAAGTTCTTCTCTGTATTTATTCAAAGCCTTTTCACTATTACCTGTCAATATTATGTCATCGACATATAGCAAAGCTAATATGATCAACTTTTCTTTTATTAGTACAAATAAACATGGATCATTCTCGTTTGTGACAAAACCAAGTTCTTTCATCGTATCAAAGAATGTTTCGTACCACCTTTTCGGACTAGTCTTTAAACCATACAGTGATTTCTCTAGTTTGCAAACTTTAGCCATTTTCTCAGATTCCGTGTACGGAAGACCGTCAGGAATTTCGATATAAATTTCTTCAAGTACTTTACTGTTTAGGAATGCAGTTTTTACATCAAGTTGGAACATGGTTAAATTATGTTTATTTGCGAAAGCTAACACAGCTCGGACTAACGATATTCTTGTTACCGGAGCGTATGTTTCGTGCAAATTATAAAAGTTTTTATCTTGAAAGCCTCGAGTAACTAAACGCGCCTTTCTAATTATATTTCCTTCAGAATTTACTTTTTCCTTAAAAATCCAACGTGTAGTTAGAATATTGGGTTTGCGACCTTGAGAGTCTAATTTTGGCCTATCAACTACTTGAAAGACTTCATTAATTGTCATTGCATCTAATTCATTGTTAACGGCTTCGAGCCATTCTACTCTATCGTGTCTATTTAAAACCTCCTTGTAGTTTTTGGGATCTCCAGTGATATCAGTTAGCAATGCGTGAAACTCTGAACTAACTCGATTATTCCTTATCCCTGAGAGAGACGAGTATAGCAATATTGGTTCAGCAACCTTTTTACGCGGCCTACCTCTTTTCCTTTTGTTTGAGAGCTTAACCTCTCCCTCCGAATCTGAGCTTTCAGCTCGTTCGATCTCTCCCTCCTTTTGTGAGTTTAAGGATTGTTTTTGAACTTTATCATTAATCTTTTCAGGATCATCACGAGTTATTTTTAGTTCCTCGAATTTTTCTTTGTATACGTCCCCATACACGTATCTTTCTATAAACTTAACATGCCTCGCTTCAATTATTCTTTTAGTTTCCGGATGATATAATAAATAACCTGTCGGATGATATCCTACTAAGAATGTTCTAATTGATACTTCACTGAATTTAGTTTCGTTTTCAATTTTAGTATAAGCAATACATCCAAACCTTTTCAGCTGATTAACTTCGCACTTGTGATTGGGAGCCAATAATTTTATAGGAGATTGCATATTTAACGTTTTGTGTGGGCTTAAATTATATAGATGGGTTGTTGCTCCTAACCCGATATCCCACATATTTGACGGCAGACCCGAATCTAACCTTAATGCTCTCAATTTCTTTTGTATAGTTTGGTTGAATCTCTCAACCACGCCGTTATGTTCTGGGGTTGAGGGACACACTGTCTTAAGTTGTGCACCGAATTCGTTTAAAACATCGATTGTTTTTTGACTTGTAAATTCGGTACCTTTATCGCATTCCATATAACAAATTTTAAGATCCTTCCCTACTAAGTTTCTTATTGAAATAATATATTCTTTTAAGCATTTGGGCACATCCGTCTTGTGTTTTAGTGGATAAGTACCTGCATATCGAGAATAGCTATCGATGAAACTTACTATAAATCGGTATTTACTGGGATAAGTCACGGGACTTATATATCCCATCACGTCCGCGTGTATTTTCAGCAAAGGAGCAACTTCCCTACGTCTAGTTTTAAGGAACGGTAGTTTGTTCATTTTTGCTCGAAAACAAATGTCACATTCCTTTATTCCTTCATCGAAATCAGATTTATCAAAGTTTTCTATTTCCGGATAAAGTTTCTTAAATTTAAACAAGTATTGTGGTGACATATGCCCTAGTCTAGCATGCCATAGTAAGATTGAGTTTAGTTTTTCCTTTCTGATAGATTTTAGTTGAATGGAACCGTTAATTTTTCCGACAGTTAAGTTGTCAACCTTTTCAATTTTTCTATTGTTTATAGTTTTCAGCAATTTATTTTCAAATGCTGGTGGTTCCTTTGCCTTTAGCTTTCTACTGTTTTTAGTGGCTATTTGAGGTAATTGGCCTCTTCTTGTTGCTAAATTAACAAAAATTCCTTTGCCTTTATTTGTATTCGTATGGGAACCCCTTTGATTTAAAACTAATTCTATTTCCCAAAATGGTTTATTGTAAAATCCCGAAATTATTGTTTTGCGATTTTTTGGATCGTATATGTTTATCCTTTTATTATCTAGAAATATTTGTAGTCCTTGATCTACGAATTTGCGAAGAGAAAGCAAATTTTTAGCTAAGTTTTTAGAATAAATGACATTTTTAATTTCTATTTTCTTTCCGTCAACTAATTGTAAATCAATATCTCCTTTACCCTGAAAATTTAAGTTAGCCTTAGAATTTTTATTTGCGCAATTTATTATACCTTTTTCCTGGTAGTCTAAATTTTTGAACATTAGTCATGCATTTGACATGTGTTCTGTCGCTCCTGAATCAGCAATGAATTTATTGATTGTTTCATTTTCGCTATCGGACTCTGAGCTTGATTCACAGCTGCCTCTTTCCTTTTCATCAGCTAAGTGGGCCCTGACTTTATTATTACCCTTTCGATTATTGTTTGACCTTTTAGTTAACCTTTTACCTTGTTTAGATTTCGATGACCAGGCTCGATTTCCGCGGTGCCCACTCTCGTCCTGCTTATCCGGCTTGAAACCAAAAGATCTCGTGTCAACTTTTGGCTTTTTCGGCGGCCTTTGGTCAAAGCCTTGCCCTGAACGCTTTTTGGGGGGTGGTGGTTTGTAGCCAGGTTCTTCCCGGCATTCAGACCTCCTATGCCCGCGTCGCTTGCACCTGAAGCAGACGTTCTCTCCATAGGGACAGGAGATTCTGTCGTGCTTGTCATCACCGCAATAATAGCAATGATCCTCTTTATCGTCTTTGTTACCGAAACCTTTTGACACAGTGTTCAGTGCACTAGTCTGCTCTTTCAACAAAACTCGGGGGCCGATCTGCAAAACAAGTTTCTTTAGTTGATTGTAATCACAATGGGTGTTTTTAGAATTTTGGCTAACGCTGTCTGCTATTGTAACAGCCGGAAGAGCTTTCATAACGGATTGATAAAAAAGCTTTCGCTTGTCATCATCCGGATATTTTCCTGTTTCGCAATGATTTTCATAAGTCCGAACAGTTTTCTCAAAACGTGCAATGTATTGAATAGTATTTTCTTTTTTTGGATTAAATCTAATGTTTATTAAATTTTTGAAAGCTGTGTGTTCGTCCAAACCAACCTCACCTAATTTAGTATCTTTAATCGCGTCTAATATTTCCTGAGGCGAACTGTCAATTAAATGTATAAAATCATTTTCATAGTCATTCAAGTTAATGCGATTGAATATTATGTCCCTAACTGTATTTTCATCATTTTCCACAGTGATTTTATCTACCTTTTCCTTTTCATTTTTGTCAAAAACATAGTGTAGTTTTTTAGCCTTTAACTCAGCAAACAAATAACCTTTAAAAGTTTCAAAACTTATTCTTTTTGTTAAACTAAATTTCCTTTGTACATTTGAATTTGTTTGACTGCTAGAAAACTCGATATTTATTTTACTTGAATTTGCATTAGATGAGATGTTACATTTACTTGCAAAGTCACTCAAATTCCTTTTTATCCCTTCCGTGATACGTTTAGTAATAGAATTTGTATTAATTTGGTTATAATTTTCCCTTACGCCTTTCGTAGCCTTATCACCTTGAGACCGAATTACCTGGTTATTTGGAGTTGAGGAAACGAGTTTTTTCTTGTCTTGAGCACGTTGCTCGTTAGACAGCGTTTGATCGTTTTCATCGCCGGAAAGTTCGCCGTCTTCCCGTTCACTCGCGCCTGGTGTTGTTTTGTAACCACTAGGATCGTCCCAGTCTTCTTCAGCGCCTTCGGTTTGGTTGACACCGTCTGAACCCTGGAGTGTTTCGGTGTCGTCGAGATTCAAAATGGGGGTGATATCGTCAAACTCATTTTGCTGTTTGTCCTTGCTCGAGTTCGTTACGAACTTGACCTTTTGTGGCGCTGGTATATTTGATATCATCGTAGGCCCTTTGGGTGGCTCGTGCGTTTGGACCGAGACTTGGACTGCGTTGGCAGCGTCGGTGGGAGCACTGTCCGCCTTGCCTTTTTCCATGAAAGCCAACATTTTAGTCAGCAACTCATTTGCCGTGTCGAGTTTCGTCTGAACCGCCTTTAATTCATCCTTGGTTTCCTTGTTCGAGACGAGGAGCTTTGTCATCGTCGCCTGTGCTGATAAGGGCGGAGGTGGTTGAATAGCTGGTCGTCTCTTGGACCTTAAAAGCAGTTGCTTGTTGCCCAAAATTTGCTTGAATAGCCATCCCACTTCAGCCAGATCCAAGGTATCCTCGTCTGTAAAACAGTCCATTATTATTATTATGACACCTTTGATTTTATAGTTGGAGGCTTTTGTGCTACTAAACATCATGCTTGATGACAAGTTGATGTTTGTAACGAGCATTGCATCCAGCTTATCCAATGACTTCAAAGCTTTCTGCAAATGCTCTTAGTCAAATATCGTTTCACTACATGGATGACCTGTAGCGAATGTCGATATTGACCCTCGCAACTGAGCCTTTGTGCTTGCTCAATGCAAAAGCACCCTGCCTGAAAACATCCATGACCGTAAGGTATTGGATGCCAGTGCACTGTCCTTTTGAAAAATGACAATTTCATTTTTCAACTTTAATACATATTCAAAGATATGCATCTTACCTATTTTCAGTATTTGCTTGTTAGTGAAAGCCAAGCAAAATCCTGGAGGTGTTGACGTTTGCTTCAAGTAAATGCCCTCTGTTGGGTGTAAAGCTTGTAGCTTGTAGCGTGCCCACAGCTTTTCCTTGATATCCTTGAGTGTTTTTGCTAATTAATAAAATATTATGTAAGTAGCCTTTTATTTTCCATTCTTCTTTATATAATTTAAAATAATAGATTTAGTTATTATTTGTCGTTTAATCAATTTTTATACTTGCGAATTGTTATTGCAATATTTTTCCTACCTTAAATCCTCTATTAATTTTTGTTTTTCAAAATAATTAACAGATTATGTTAATTGACTTTCTAATTATTTTCAAGCATTTGTAAATTATTTTTTTTTATATTTTTGAGGCACCGCAGCACTTAATCCAATTCAATTCTAGTCGTTATCTATTCGCGTAGTATTGCTTACGTGGTTGTGTACGTCTGTGTAGTACCTAACCTTCCTATTCTCGCGTGGTTACGTTCAGAGATCGCGCGTCGGCTGCGGAACTCTCCGAGCTTCCGCTCCTCCGCGAACGCGCGCGCCGACTGCCGCAAGTTGTGAGCATGCGCGTGAGCCCGTCTTCTCCGCTCTCCACGGTCTCCTTGCATAGCAACTGGCAGCCCGCCATGTTGCCGTTCCCCTCCCCACGATGCGCTCGATTTTCCGCCATGTTGGACACAACGGCTGCCGCGCAACTGCGATTCCGCGAATCAACAGGTCGGCGCTTGTCGCGTGCCCGGCGTTTTTCGATTGCGTCATTCGTTGTAACATCTTTAAATCGTCCAAATTTCAACGGGATTTTTTTTTTTTTTTTTTTTTTTTTAAGAAAACCTCATTTTCTCTTCGCCCGTATTTCAACGACACTCCCGAAGAAAGAAGATTTTTAATTCGCCCGAATTTCAACGGCACTCCCGGAGAAAACTAATGTTTCGCGACGCGAACGCTTTTATGACTTTTAGGTACTTACTGTCAACCTCCAGTGCATTTTTCTCCTCGCTCGGCGATGGAGCCTCCTTGTTTGCTTCCTCCATGATTCACGTCGCCTTACAGCCTCGTCGTGATTCAGATATGGACGTTCGTGCACGAGGCACTGCCGTCCGCCTTTTTTTTACTTTTTTCACCTCTCTTTTTTTATTCACACTACCCGCGCGGTGTAAGCGTGCTGGCTGCCCATTACCTGAAGTAATAATGGGAGCAAAGCAGGTGAATAAAATAGTTATTTAGAACAAAGAACCTTTTATTCAGAGAATTACAACGGATGCGTGCGAACTTCTCGAAAGAGCGACTCGGAATGCCGGCGAAGCGCGCCGGCCTCCGTCAGCGCCGCGCGCGACATCTCGCACGAACACACGCATGAACAGAGCATGACACATACACATCTGTATCATTCCAACATATACACATGTGGAACTTAGAAGCTTTTTCCGTTACAGAAAGAGAAAAAAAGCACGGTAGTTAAATCATTAGTTTCTGGTCATTTTGAAATACCTCAACAGTATTGAGCAAATATTGGCCAAAGGTGATCATGTCGGGTTGACAACTTTTTTTACCCTGCCTGAGTCGACCGTTACTAAATTTTCCTAACCTGTAACAGAAATTTCAGTAACGGCATCTGCATAATGCTTCAGTCACCTGTTTCCAAAAATTCCGTTACAGTTTAGGAATTTTCAGTTACTGTAACTGAAAATTTCAAGGGTTTAAAAATTTTTTCTGTTCATTAATGTTAACCTAAGAACGCTCGCGCCTTTTGAAATCATACCAGCGCTCGCAAGGCGGCAGTTAGGCCGCCCTTAGTTTTCGAAGTTTTGTCGGTTTTACTAGTTTTTTCTCTTATGTGTCAAGGGAAAGTAATTGCAGGAAAATCTCGCAGACGATTCAACATAATGAATATATTTGAAAACTGCATTACAAGCATAAGAATAAAAATTATAAAAAAAAAAAATTTCTTAAAACTCATTTCTTATTACCTAGAGAGAGCATATTTAGAAGGAGAACCGTCCAATAATATTTTTTTAAAGTTGCATGCAGCGTAAATGTTGAGTGAAATATGTTGTTTCAATGTTGAATTATGTAAGTATTGACAGAGATACTGGTATTGACAGAAATGGTATTGAAATCGTTATTGGCCTCGTTGAGTGGCCGCCAGACTTCGCATTTTCGTTCCCATCGCGAATACCGATCGAACTGATAACCGGAGTTGACATTTAGTTGGAGTTTTTCTTTTCACACCTTTTATACTCAAATAATGTACGTAAACGTACTTTACTGTCGGCGCTTGCATTTCTCGAGAGATAGTTGTTGTTAAAAATAACAATAATGGAAGGTTCCCCTCAGGTCCCAGTGAAACGTTCCAGGAACGTTTCCGGAACGTTCCGTGCTATTAGGGTTAGGTTCAAAAAATTCACCCATTTTTAATTTCTTCGAAATCAATTTTTTGCGAAATTCCTTGAACGAAGTACCAGGAAGTACGCAAACTTAGTTCATTATGTGCTCATACATTTTCCAAAGTTTCAGCCCGATATTTTATTTACAAAAAAAGTTCTTAGATTCGAAAAAAAATCGGAAAATTAAAAAAGTGAGGTCGGTAATATAGGTATTTATGTCTGTCACATGCCCTCCTTAATAGCACGGAACGTTCTGCGGGCACCTTCGGAACGTTCATTTTTGTAACATTTCGGAAGGCATTTTCAGGTGGAAAACGACGATTTAGAAAAAAAAATTTCCTACAATAGTTACTCAATTTTTACCGTAGAATCGAAGCCAATAAAGAAAATATGTCATTTCATTTTTAAAAAATGACTTCCGGTCTGAATAGGCCACTTCCGGTGGGAGCCGGAAGTTTAAAATACATCCAATCGATCGGACACAGTCCATTTACTATTAAGATGTTCGAAGGATATTCTGAAGTGTATCCTTAAAAATTTTATTTAAAAATTCTCAAAGGTGACTCACTATAAGCACGGGTTGACGTAAAAAACAACGACCGCTCAGTTAGACTTCAGAAAGTATTTTGGGTTGGAAAAAGACGATTTAGAAAACAAGTTTTCCCACAAAAGTTACTCACTTTTTACCGTAGAATCGAAATCAATAAAGAAAAATATATCATTCCATTGAAAAAAAAATGACTTCCGGTCTGAATAGGCCACTCCCGATGGCAGCCGGAAGTCGACAGCCTGTTACACCTTTTTTCGAGCCATGTTGTTCGTACATCTCTCGCCATACAGGCTCAATTCGTCGAACAATCCTGTTGTTTAGGACAGCTGTAAGGATCTTATACAGTGTGTTGGACAAATTGCCTTTTTTTCGGCAGGAGTATAGTGCGTCCTAACACCAGCCACTGCGGAATGGGCGTCTCCGACATTAAATATGAGGTGAATATGCGGGCCAAATGTTGGTGTATTTCATGAGGTTGTCGCAAAACTCCTTGAAGCGGATGATATTGTCAGTATCTTCTTTCAGCTCCAGTGTTTTCGGGATTTTGTATACCTCTCTCCAAAAAGTCTCTACCTCCTTGGGCTTGGGTGGATTTTTTACAGAAACAGGGAGATCGCTGAAGAGGCGCGATGGGTCAGCGAGAAACTGTTGATTCTCTCTGATCTATCTCTCGCTCTTCTGTATTCTCCTCCTTGCTTCATGTAAGAGCCGTATTTTGTCAACAATATGCTACTTGATTGTCAGCAGCTTTGACTTGTTAAGTGTTCATATATATATATATATATATATATAGTTAAAAGTTTGTCATAAGGACAACCGCAGGATTTCGCCGGGAGCGGGTGCTAATCTAAAAAAAAATTGCACCCGCTCCCAGCGAAATCGCGGTAAAATTTCAGCTGTAACCACGTCTCACGACCGTGAGATGGGTGGTTACAGTCTTCGCGAACTCAATACGATGATCCGTCGAAAGTCTCGTGCACCCTGAGGACACGGAGCGACCCAAGGACGACCGCCTTCTGCATTCTCCCTGCAAGTGTCTCAGCATTTTGTTGACACGCAGGGATGCTTTTCAGGCTATTAACAAATAAACCTTGGCACCTCCAAGAGCGACAATGATCAGGACGATTAGCTTAACAGAATATTCCGGGTATAACCGTCGCAACTCCCTCATAAGGTCTTTATACCTTTCTTTCTTTTCTTTCTCCTTCGCTGTGACGTTTTTGTCCGCTGGTGCCGAAAATTCGATAACGAACATGGTTCGTTTCTCGAGGTCAAGAAGAACCATGTCAGGCCTCGAGTGCGCAACAGAAACAATTGTCGAGAATATGAAGTTCCAATATATGCGGCACTTCTCATTTTCGACAATTGACTCTATTTCTCTAGGGGCGTTCAGCGGAGAGGTATTTGGGCTAATGCCGTAAGAGTGACAGAGATGGTAATAAAGCACTCTCAGTGCCGCATTGTGCCTTTGGATGTAGGTTGTTCCCGCATGAGCTGGACAACTAGATAGTATGTGTCCTAGATGCTCGGGGTGTTCATGACACGCTCTGCAGCTATCATCGGGAATATCTTGGCTCAAAATGTGGCGACGGTATGCTAGAGTGGAAATGACACCATCTTGACATGCAAAAATGAAGCCCTCTGTGCCCGACTTCAATCCGGGTGATCTAAGGAAAGCAAACGTCAGCTCGTACGACATCGACTGATCTTCCACATTTTTGTGGAAGATGCCGTGCATCTTCTTGTCGAGGAGCTCTTCGCGGAAGTTGTTCTCCTGTGCTTTCTTAATCCGGGCCTTCAGGAGTGAGTATTCAAGACGGATAAGACTTGATGCATTTCGCTCACCCCTGATATTGAAGTCAAGGCCGAGTATTTCAGCAGCCTCTTCTGCTGCTTTGTAAAGAAACGCCCCTTTGCCTACTTCTTCGTGTTTGCTGACCATTTTAAGAAGAGGATCTTGTCCATTTGCGACAATATGTGCTGTACCCAGAATAATCCTGTTGTGAAGACATCCAAGATTCAGTATTCCACGGCCACCTTGACGGCGTGAGATGTAAAGTCGTGGAACAGAAGACTTAAGGTGCATGCTTTTGTTCATGTGCATGACCTTTCGGGACCCGATATCGAGGGATCTGAGCTCGTCCTTCGTGCATGGAACTATTCCAAATGAATAGAGTACTACTGGGACGGCAAGCATGTTCGTTGCAGATACTTTGTACCTCGCGGACAGTTCGGAAGACCATATCTGTCGGAGGGACGTTTGTATCTCCATCGGGGAGTATCCTTTATAGATGTTACGTCCTGAATGCGGCTTTGTGGCACGCCCAGGTATGTATAGGTCTCTCCAGCGCAAAGGTGTCGTATAGCGCTTCTGTCAACGAGTTCAGGATCTTCGGGGATGCCGTTAAGTTTTCCTTTCTTCAAATTAACCTTGGCGCATTTCTCTAACCCGAACTCCATTCCAATCCCTTGAGTGTACTCTGTGACAATTTTTAGAGCTAGATGTAGTTTCTCTTGATTTCTAGCATAGAGCTTAAGATCATCCATGTAAAATACATGAGTTACCTTATGCTTTCGATTTCCAGGTTTGCCGCAGAGGTACCCTTCGGAATGGCGAAGTGCGAGTGATAGTGGCAATAATGTGAGGCAAAAGAGGAGAGGGCTCATGGTATCGCCCTGAAACACACCTCTCTGAAAGGTGATACTGTTAGTGATCACACGATATTTTCCAGATAAGATGGTAAATCTGGTTTTCCAAAGCGGCATTAATCTCTCTATGCATCTCACGATGTGTGGATGAACCTTTAAGCTTTCCAACAGACAGATGATAAATCTATGGGAGGTTGAATCAAAAGCTTTTCGGTAATCTATCCAGGCCATCGATAGAGATCGTTGATAGGATGCTGCATCTTTACAGACACACCTATCGATGAGCAGGTTCTCCCGACATCCTGCTGCGCCTTTCTTCGAGCCACGTTGTTCATACATCTCTCGCCACACAGGTTCAATTGTCCGAAGAATCCTATCATTTAGGATGGCTGTGAAGATCTTATACAGTGTGTTCAGACAAGTTATTGGCCTGTA
>CAKNXH010047332.1:0-14258 GCA_932178445.1 Andricus quercusramuli
TTGGTGAAATTTTCCAACCTCTGCTTTCTTTACTTCGGCTTTTAGACTTGAAGCATCTAGATGGAGTAGTGCACTTTCCTCACTTCTGATGTTACAATTCAGGCCAAGGGTCTCGGCAGCTTGCTCCCTTACCTCGTTTCTAAATCTAAATCTTGCTATTCTGGTCCATCTTCTCTCTCCCCATCGCTTTTCTAATTGCTTTGGTTTTCCTTCTTTTTTTATCATCTTATACCATTTATTATATTTTGATTCCTCAATAATTAATTGTCTTTCCCTATCCCTTCCGCCCAATTCTTCATAGCTTACTCCATTCCTTTCTCCTTTATCTCTAGCACTAAAAAACCTCTCCTTTCTTCTTCCCATCTTGTTAGTTCTACCGCTATCCCTCTCCTTTGTTCTACGCCCTTCAAACACTTTTTCTTAAACTCACCCCCCCCCCCCTCCCCCCGCCTCTCCCTCCCTTAACCTCGTCTCAAATTGTCATGCCCACTTACCGCTCTAGTACTCAATTTACACCTTTACGCTTCTTCTCTCACCATATATCCAGGCGTCCTACAGTCTACCCCTAGCGTCCACCTTATATACCTTTCTTGCAAACTCTCAATCTCTTTCCTTACCTTCCATCCCCATATCTCCGCTCCATAACCTAGAACCGGCCATGCCAGCTTATCAAATAACCACATTGTTCTTAAACCTTCTTTTTCCTGTTCCCTATATCTACTTAATTATCCCTGCCGCTTTTTCTATCCTGTCTCTTATATGAGATCTATGATCTCAATTCATTTGCAAGGTATATCCCAAATACTTCTATTCCTATCTTATCCCAAATACTACCAAATACTCCTTTACTTCTTCTAACTTCACTCCCTTCTATCTCCCAATCTATTCTTCCTTTCTTCCCCCTCATTTTCTGAACTTCCTTATCTTTGTCTTTTCTGCATCTAAATTCAACTTTTTCCCATCTAAGTATTTCTCCAATTATGTAATTAAGCCCGTCATCCCTTAATCCTCTTGGTCTTTGTCTTCCCCTTTGTCTTTCTCTCGCTTTATTTTGATCATTTGCCGGCGATGTTCTGATCATTTTCGGAGTTTTCATGTTGGATCCTACTTCTATCTTGTATTTGCTACTTCCTCTTTCCGCTCTATCCCGCTTCCTATTTATAAACGGTTCGATTGAGCCAAAATTATCTGCCCTCAATCTCTTCCTCTCTACCATTTTCCTATAGTTTTCCCTTCTTTTTGTCTCACTTTTCGGAGTGCAAAATACTTCCTCGTCTGAATCCATCAAAACGTAACTTGCATACTTCGTGGCTACTGTTTCCACGGCGCTACCTCCCCCAGCTACCGTACCTTCTTCTGTGCTTCTCCCTCCCTGTCCCTCCCTGTCGCCGCTACTCGGCTGCACCTGCGTCCCCACCCTGCTTCTCAAGCTAAACAAACTAACCTCTCAGCTTACACAAAATAGTCTCAATCTCTCAAAATATTCTCAATCAAACACTTTCATGCCGGAAACGGAAGCCCGGTAAGTCGTTATTATATAAGGCATTTTCTTTATATATGGATGCTTTTTATTATATACTTCTTCACTTTTCAATTAAATATAGTGAATTTTTGTCAACAGGAACTTCTCGATGAAGAGTATCAGAAAAAATTAGAAGAAAATAAAAGGATAGCAGAAGAAGCAACAAAGAAAAGACGAGCTAAAAGATTGAAAAAGAGGCAAAAAATGAATCCGGGTGAAAAATTTCAATCATATATAAGTGACAGTGAGCATCAGAAAGTTGAACATAATTCTAAGAAGGTGGATAAATATTCATGTTCCGAAAGCGAAGACGAAAATACAGGAAGGGTTAAAACAATTATTGGCACAGATGGAGAGATTCTTCCTGAAGCAAATGATGTTATTAGTACAAATAAGGAGAGTTGTATTACTGTAATAGATGTTAATAGAAAAATTGATAATGAAACAGAACGTAGGAGCAGTAGACCAAACGATTGACTCAGTTTGATACATATTAGCTCTCTTACTATATTGTATTTTAAATTTCATAAATAAAGACGGATAATAATATTTTTTCTATGGTAATGAATGTTCTGGACTAATGGAAATTTTGCGTCGGGGACAGGTTAAAATAGAAAGGAATCAGTTGTACATTTTGTGACCACCTGATTTTTTTCTTGTAGATTCTCATTCTCCGAAGGCCAAATTCTTTTCAATTAATACCGAAGCTAATTTTCCCTTAATTTAATCCAGATTAACAGATTCCGGAGGGCAGTGATTATAATAACTAGAAAATCCCAGTCACTCGAAGAAAGGAATGTTCTTTTCATAAGGGTCATATAATTTGTAACTGTAGGTACATAATTATCCTTATGGCAAGTGGCGTATAATAATAATTTTAATTTTAATTTTTGATCCCATGATATGAGAAATTATACTTCAAAATCGACACTTAGAGGTTTCGGCACTTGACCTTTATGAACACCAAGTTTCAAAATCGAACTACTGTGTTTTACACTTTCGAAGAGTCTTGATTTAAAAATAAAAATAAATAACTTATACAAAAAATGTAAACAATAAAGCTGAAAACTCCCAAACTTTGACGATGCCATTAAAGAAGCGATTTTAATAAAAAATAAATATTTAAGATAATTAACTATGCAGAAATAAGTAAATTCCGAAGCAAAATTTTACAGAATTGAAATAATGTAACCACACTGGGTGTTCGTACTTTTTTTTAATAAACTAAATAAAAGCTGAACTTTGTGAAAGAATGTGTTGGATAAGCAGTACGTAGATCTGGAACTTTGTTTCGAGTAGAAAATACTATGAAGTTTCATTTTGAAAGGCACAATAGTGATTAAATTCACAAATCTGTCACAAAGGCATACAAGCGCTGGCAAAACGTTGAGAAAAATGGAATACGCGATATATCTATCAAGATTCGGCTGGTAGCGGAAGACGAGTTGTCCATCACCCCTACACTTCTGCAGTTCAAATGGATTGTTTGATGGTTCAAATAATAAAATCTGGAGCACCTTTGGTATTGGTCGCGTTCGGTCGCTCTGTCACGCTTCTCTCCAATTTTCCATCATTATATGAGATATACAGTTTTTTAATATTTGGAAATCTACATATCGGGAAAGTGTTTTTGGCTTGTTTTATAGTGCATTGAAACTTTGTTACATCTCACTTAATTGTTGCTCATTTTTGAACTTTTGTATATACGTAACGTTTACGGTCGTCTTTCCCGCTTAACCATGGGCGTGTGTTCGGAGTGTCAAACAGTGATAACCAGAGGTGGATCTGAAGTTCTTGCTTGTGTGAAGTGTGGCATCTTAATTCACTTGAGCTGTGCTAATTTTGGAATATCCAAAAAATCATTTGAAAAACTTAAAAAAGGCCAAGCTGATTATATTTGCAAATCATGTGCATCGTTGCCCACTAGTGCCACCTCTGCGGCAGTTGCTGCTACCTTTGTACCTAGCACTGATGCACGTGGGAAATGCCAGGATGTCGGTAATACAGGTGTTGTTCCTACCACTTCTACCTGTGTCTCTACCTCGGAAATTGCGGCAACCCTACCCCCTGGTCTTGCTGAATTCTTGCGTAAAGTGGTCTCCGACGGACAACATGAAGCGCTTGCGCAGTCACGTTCGCCTAGAATATACCTGTCAAACATACAATCTATTGAAGCACTGCAATAGCAACCACTGTCTAACTCCATTATGTATTTGATTTTGCTCTTACCAACCTTAGATCTACCCTATTTGAATCGCTACTTATATATTGGTAAATATATGTCTTTAATTATTGCTCTTCACCTTCTATTAACTTTGATTACTTCGATACTTTTAAATTTCTCACATTGTACCTATCTAAATTTTCAAAATAAGGTTGCTCGATTATGTATTTTGTTCTTAGTACGCAACTTTTTTCTTTTCTCTTGCTATATGCTTGTATATTGCATGCTGGCTGCTCTACAGATTTTATATTCTGAACATGAAAATCAACTTGAAATCTCATTTTGTGTGTATCACTGCGTTAATTCAGTTACGCACCGCTACTGCAAACTTACCCTTTTTATGCACTATTTCTATATATTAAGTATAATAGCACCTGCGGAATTAATCACTTTTACTTTGTTTTGCGCCTTTTTCACTTTTTGCAAATGTAATCATGGTAATTGGATTCTGTTGGTTCTTAGTCTCTTGCACTTTAACTTTGTTAAAAGGATCTTTCGACTTTTTTACGTATCTCAGACACATTTACGTTCTTATATACTTGAACTTTACCTATCACTTTTTGAATGGAAACCTTAAATATTTGTCACGTTAATGCACAGTCCTTACCTGCCCATTACCATGAATTCACACATTACTTCAGGTCTTGTTCCTATCATATCATAGCCGTATCTGAGACCTGGCTGACGCCTAACATACCCTCGAGCCTCGTAGCACTTGACCATGACACACTTTTCCGTAGGGATAGAGATGAGAGAAGAGGGGGTGGGGTCTGTCTTTACATTCATGACAGTTTGAAGGGTGTGCAGGTGGGAGTGAGTCCTTTTGCCAATTACCCGTCTGCAGAATACCTTTTTATCAAGGTATCGTCGCCTCATGATAGTGTGTTGGTCGGTGTAATCTACAAACCTCCTAATGCTTCCTACTGTAGGGAATTTGAGACTGACATTTTGGATCTTATACCTAATTATAATAACATTGTCCTCACTGGTGACCTAAACACAAATCTTAATGCCACCAACAATTTAACTAACTAGTTAAAATCAGTAGTGTTCTCCGCCGGACTATCTATAGTTCCACATAATGCTACCCACCACACTGATCATTCCAGTACATGGATTGATATAATGATTGTCGATGATTTGGACAAGGTTCTTTCTTCCACTCAACACTCAATCTCATTCCTCTCAAACCATGACCTTATCAGCATCAAATATTTGTTCTCCTCTAACCCCTCTTCTAGTATAACCCCTCTGTCTATAAGCAAACTCAAAAATATAAATGAAGCTGAATTTCTTGAACATCTGTCCACCTATGACTGGAAATGCATTTTTACTGAAAGGGATATCAATAGGAAGGTGATTTGCTTAAGCACATTTTTAACCTCTGCCTTTGATAAATTTGCGCCTCTCCATATCCTGCAAGCCAAAAAGAAGTTTACTCCCTGGATCACTTCTGCTATCAAAGATCTGATGAAAGAAAGGGAGACAAAACGTAGATTGGCCAAAAGAACAAAAAGTAGTATAATTCAAGCTGAATTTCGTAAATTAAGAAACTTAGTACAAACCAAAATTAGGGATTCTTACAATCAATTTAATTACAACTCTATCAAAAATAGGAATAAAAATGAAAACATCTGGCTTCTCTTAAAACGGCTTGGACTTATTCCCCCTAAGCACTTGTCAGCTGATAACAACTTCTCTCCTTCAGACCTTCTAACAGCCTTTACTACAAAGCCCACACCCCCTGTAAATGTCACTCCTTCTACGTCCTCAGTTACCCCTGAATTTGATGAAACGAAGTTATTCTTTTCTGATATATCACAAGAAACCCTAGTAACAAAACTTTTCGAGGTAAAATCGAATGCTCAGGGTTCTGATGGCATTTCTATGAAAATGATTCGCCTTGCATTGCCAGTCCTTGGCCCTATTCTCTTGCACATCTATAACGCATCTCTCCAGGTGGGTATATTTCCTGTTAACTGGAAAGAGGCGATTATACGCCCTATTCCTAAAATATCTAACCCTACATCTCCTAAAGACTTCCGTCCTATATCCATCCTTAGTGCCTTGTCTAAACCTTTCGAGCGTATCGTTCATCAGCAACTTACGGCACACCTTGAAATTAACAACTTAATGGACCCAATGCAATCCGGGTTTCGTGGAAAGCATAGTACACTTACAGCTTCACTTAAAGTTACTTCTGACATTAAACTTGCAATAGACAGAAGAGAGATTACGGTTGTTGTTCTTTTCGACTTTTCTAAGGCTTTTGATACAGTTAATCATAAACTACTATTGGCCAGGCTTAAATCGCTACACCTCTCTAATATGGTGGTTAAATGGTTTGAATCCTATCTTAGTAACCGCTCTGAAATAGTACAGCTTAGCAATGGCGAGCGGTCTGATTGCGTGGAGGTCAGGAGTGGTGTTCCTCAGGGGTCCTCTCTTGCGCCCACTCTCTTTAGTATTTACACCTCTGAACTTGGTAGAGAGCTTTGTTACTGCAACTACCATAAATATGCTGATGACTTTAAGCTTTACCTCTCCGGACCTATTGCTACTCTTGAAAGCTTACTCCGAAAGGTACAGGAGGATATCGATGTGGTGGTGCAGTGGTCCTCGACAAGTGGCCTCACTCTTAACCCTGCTAAAACTACGGCTATAATCATAGGCCCTTCTTCCTCTCCATCACTTGAAACAATTGCCACCCTACCTCCGCTTTTGATTGAGGGGCGTATCATCCCGTTTGTTGACTCTGCAAAAGATTTAGTATTTATTTACAATCGTTCTCTCACTTGGAAAGAACAAGCTTCAGATATTTCGAGGAAAACATTTCGAGGCCTCCAACAGCTTAACAGAAATAAAGAATCACTTCCAATTCCTACTCGTATCCTCCTAGTTAAAAGCCTCATACTTCCTTTCTTCGACTACGGCTGCGTGCTATATGATGATGTTACTGATGAGCTGAATGCCAGACTTGAGCGTGCGCTTAATGCTTGCATTCGGTTCATCTATAACATCCCTAAAAGTGAACATATTACTCAATACAGAGAAAGAGCAGGACTTCTGAACGTCGCCAAGAGAAGACAATTTCATATGGGTAACTTGCTTTATAGTATATTTACTAATCAAGCCCCGCGCTATCTGTTTAATCTCTTCCATTTTATTGACAAAGATCAACCGACACATTCCAAACTCCGTGAAAGGAAAAAAGTACTACAAATTCTACCACACCGCACGTGTAAAATGCAAAGGTCTTTTATGATTCGTGGTGCCCGTCTTTGGAACAAAATACCTTTTACAATTAGAAATGCACCTTCACAATATCACTTTAGAAAACTTCTTTTTGCTTACTTATTAAACACCTCAAATTCTACCCTCGAAATCACTCATTGGTAATACTTAAGTCCATCGTTAATAGTGAGATATATTAACCCTTTGCATGTATCTATTTTCTTTCAATCACGTATATTTACTTACTTTTATGTGTAATATTCTTGTTAAATAATTATTTTTATTTTTAATCGTCCGACCGATCGCTACCATATTCTATTGTATTAACATGTATCACCTGTTCCTTATAGGGCTGTCTAGCCCTAGGAACTTTCCACAAATAAATACAAATACAAAATAAAATTGTTTTCGTAGCGCCACGGGGAAAGCCGCTTGTAAAATAGAGACCGATAGGCGCACAGTGGGAAAAATGACTTTTTTGGTTCGAAGTAACGTACAGCCTACAAATATTGACCGATTTGGACCAACAAATTTTGAAAAAAAGCTGATAAGATTTCTAAGAGAGTTGCTGAACCCGATTTTTAAATTAGGCTATCAGTTTTCTTATAAATAAACAAATATCACGAAAAAAATGCTATTTTGTTTATTTGACGTTCCTGGTGCTCGCCAATAAGAGAAAAATTGTTGAAAGTGCCCAAGTTTCATAGCGTAACAGTAGTTGAAGATGTTCCAATATTATATAATGAACAAAAAAATTGGTTATGAAGCAATTATTTGTTGAAAGAATGTTTTCTCTGATTTTTCATAATTGTACGCTTTTTCAAGTTATATTGCAAGAAATTTAAATGTAAACAGTATTATAATACGAAAATTTTCTCTTCAGATTATAACTGTTCATATTATAAACAAATTTATTAACCAATTGCATTAATCAGTCATTTGTCGACCGAAAAATTCGTTTTTCTATTTCAACTGTTTTAATTAGGAACTTCATGATAATTTCAGCAAAATTAATAACTTTTTGATCAATTGTATGATTTTTTTAAACAAATTTAATAAACAAATGAATGAATCAGGCATTTTTCGAAAGAAAAATTCTTTTTTTTCGATGTCAGACTTTTTAATTAGGATCTTCCTAATAAATTCAGCAAATTTCATGATAAGTTGATAAATTTTATAATTATTCAAAACAAATGCATTGTTCGGACATCTGTGGACGGCAAAATTCGTTTTTTTCGATGTCAAGCTTTTTAATTGGGAACCTCATGATAATTTCAGCAAAATTCGTAATTGTTTGATAAATTTTATATTTTTATAAAACGAAATTCAATAAACAAATTTATTATTCGGGCATCTGTTGATGGACATTTTTTTTCGATGTCAGTCTTTTCCATTGGAAACTTAATGATAATTTCATTAACACTCATACTTAGTTGATAAATTCTATGATGTTTGAAACAAATTTGATGAACATTGCATTATTTGGGTATTTGTCGACGACAAAATTTGATGTTTTGTTCAATCTCAGTCCTTTCAGTATAAGTTTCTCAGAATTTTTCCGTCGACAGATGCCCCAATAATGCATTCGTTTATTACATTTGTTTAAAAAAATCATACAATCTTCTATTATTATTATTATACCATTAAGCCATTTCCCTTCCGGGGTAGGCGTGACTTGCTCGGTTGGGAAGTAGTGAATTAGGTATATAGGTACGAGGTAGATCGGTATATGGGTGCAGGGTAGTTGGGTATATAGGTGTTAAGTGTATATGATTCAGATTGATCTGGAGTTCTCGTGTTATTTATATAAATGACACGTTCACTCCGCAACACTGCTCCGACCCAGGTTGCTGATCAATCTCTCTAGCGATCACCCCAAGTGAGGAGCCTCACAAAATTGTTATGTATGGTTCCCCACTTGGGCCCATTAGTATCCAAGGTCTTTGTTTCAGGCATCATTCACTCTATCGTCACTCTGTTTATAAACTATTTGTCGCCACACATTTCTGTCCTGGCATACTACTCTAGCTTCATTCACGTCCATGCATTTTTTCATGCAGGCTCTTGTATTTCTATGGCTTCTTATGTCTCTTCGTATTAGTGTCTCATTCACAGATTCTAACCATTCTTTCGGCGGTCTACCTCTGGACATTCTGCCATTTACTTTACCTTTATACACTTGCTTGGTCAGTCGTTCATCTTCCATTCTTTCAAGATGTCCGAACCACCTTAGCTGATTTCTTTCCCATATGTCAATTAGTGTCTCCCCTGTACCACATTCTTTGAGGATTGTCTCGATTCGTACTTTGTTCATCAGTGTTTTCCCGCATATTATGCGCAGAGGTTAAATGCCGATCGCGTTGATTTTACTCCTGTCCTTTTCTTGACAGGTCCATGTCTCGCTACCGTATAGTACATTCGGTACGAAAATAGAGTTATGTATGGCCATTTTAGCTTTTTTTGATATGTTTTTATTTGTGAGGATGGACCCTGCTCTACCGATAACCTGCTTACCCTTATTTATGCGCCTATCTAATTACCCATCTATTTTTCCGTCGTTAGCGAATAGACTACCTAGATATACGTACTTGTCAACTTGTTCTAATTTCTCATCATTTAGGACTATGTTGCATATTGTTTTCTCACTTTTTCCCTCAAACACCATGACTTTCGTTTTATTCACGTTAATTTTGAGGTCCACGTTCTTCATGCTTGTATTAAGTTTATTCAACATTCTTTGCAAGTCTTCGACTGATTCTGCCATAACAATCTTGTCATCTGCGAAAGCCAACCCACGTACCTTGACGGTTTCGAGATCTATACCTTTTTCGTCGAAGAGGGCAGTTCTTAGACACTTATCCATGAATATGATAAAAAGCCATGAGGACATAACGCATCCTTGCTTCACACCTTGCATAATATCGAACCAGTCACTCAGTTTCCCATTTGCCCTTACACTCGCTTTACTACCTGTATATGGGGTAAAATTTCCCAAGTGTCCCCACCTAAAATTTTGTTGGCGCCTATCTTATTTAAACTCCGCCAGATTGTAGTGCTAGTGGACCTCTTTAAATTCTGTAAAGGGGGCCCACCTAGTATAGCGGGTTGTCAAGATACAGGGGCCCGAATTTTTAACGATTCACCCCGACTGCCAACATTCAATTGTACATAACTCCTGTTAAAGTTATCCAATTCAACTTTTATATGAGGGTTTTCGAAAGGTATTTTAACAAGGTTTACAACAAAAATAATCGTTGAACGATAAAAAAATTATTTCACCTTGATTTTCCATTTTAAAAAACATTTTTGTGATTTTCTCCCAATGCGGCTTTTTTGATATTTTTTTAGTTAGGCTAGAAAAAAAGCTTGATTTTTTCTCTTGAAAAACACTCCAGAATGAAAATGGGATGGCAAGTATTGGTTGAGTTGTAGAAGGTCATAAGAGCGCGGGTGCCCCGCGCTAACCAGCCACGGAGCTTCTAGGCGTGCTGTAGTGACTCAGTTGTTCTAATAATTGATAAAAATGATTTTTCAGTTAACATTTAACGAATATTTCATTTTATCCTTACTTTCATGTAGCTGGAGAACGATTTATATATTTTCTTAATTAAAATTTACAAATGGTTCCATTGTAGGAAAACCATAGTTAATAATAGAATCATTAACGATTTTGGTGGACGGTTCTGCTTATCTGTTACATTTCGAGATGGTTTTTAATGAGTCGTCTTGCTTCACACGTTTTGGTGAGTTTTTTTGGTGTTAATCTCTTTGCCTTCAACCATTTTTGACGTGAGTCTCCTTGCCTATCACATTTCGGAGTGCCTTTTTTAAGTGAATCCCCTCGCTTCTCACGTTTTGGGGTGCTTTTCGGGTGTGAGTCCCCTTGCCTCTCACTGTGTTACTTAAAAAGTGATTTTTTATTCAGCTTAACGTTCACTTTGCTCTTCTCTTCGCGATCTCTTTGCGATTTTTCTCTTCGGGAAAATGTCATACTGTGGAGATGACGAATACTTTTTCAAAATTAGAGTCGATTCTGAAGAGGGTACAAAGGAATGGTATTTTTGTGTGCCTAGCACAGTCTTTGCAGAGTCGAATCGAGTTTTAAGGTTTTCAGCAGTGGCGGCATGATTTTCTTTGGAGATGGAAAATACTACCGTTTCAGGCAAGTTTTTTTTAGCCCATTGATATAGAGCATCAGCAGTCAAAATCGGATTCTGAGACGACGCGTGGAGACTTGCACGTGCGGTGAGTCTTTTCAAATTGCCCCCAAAATGTGAAAGGCAAGGAGACTCACGTCAAAAACTGTTAAAGACAAAGAGATTAACACCAAAAAAAACTCACCAAAACGTGGGAAGCAAGACGACTTATTAAAAAGCATCTCGAAATGTAACAGATAAGCAGAACCGTCCACAAAAATCGTGAATGATTTTATTATGAACTATCGTTTTCCTAAAATGGAACCATTTGAAAATTTTAATTAAGATAACATGTAAATCGTTCTCCAGCTACATGAAAGTAAGTGTAAAATAAAATATTCGTTACATGTTAACTGGAAAATCATTTTTATCAATTATTAGAACAACTGAGTCACTACAGCACGCCTAGAAGCTCCGTGGCTGGTTAGCGCGGGGCACCCGCGCTCTTATGACCTTCTACAACTCAACCAATACTTGCCATCCCATTTTCATTCTGGAGTGTTTTTCAAGAGAAAAAATCAAGCTTGTTTTCTAGCCTAACTAAAAAAATATCAAAAATGCCGCATTGGGAGAAAATCACGAAAATGTTTTTTTAAATGGAAAATCAAGGTGAAATAATTTTTTTATCGTTCAACGATTATTTTTGTTGTAAACCTTGTTAAAATACCTTTCCAAAACCCTCATAAAAAAGTTGAATTGGATAACTTTAACAGGAGTTATGTACAATTGAAGGTTAGCAGTCGGGGTGAATCGTTGAAAATGCTGGCCCCTGTATCTTGACAACCCGTTATACTGGGTGCGCCGCCTTTACAGAATTTAAAGAGGTCCACTAGCACTACAATCTGGAGGAGTTTGAATAAGATAGGCGACAACTAAATTTTAGGCGGGGACACTTGGGAAATTTTACCCCATATATTGTTTTTATTGCTTGTAGGAGCCCTCCATTCACTCCATACTCTTTAAGGACTTGCCAAAGTTTAATTTTATTTACCGTGTCGAATGCCTTTTCTAGGTCAATAAATGCACAGAAAACTTTCTTTCCTACTCTCAAGCTTTTTTCTGTGATCTGTCTTGGGCTAAATATCTGATCTGTACATGATCTTCCTGGCATGAATCCACTTTGGACTTCCCATATCTTCTCTTCTGTAATTTCCAGTACCCTACGAATAAGCATTCTTGAGTATATTTTACTTACGGTACTTAGTAGGCTGATACCTCTGTAATTACTGCAGTTGCTTTTATCTCCCTTTCTTTTATATATTGGCACAATAATCGCCCTTCTCCAATCGTCTGGGACTCCTCCTGTCTCGAAACATAAATTTATTAATTCGCACAACCTGTGAGGTATGTACTCGCCACTGTATTTAAGCATTTCAGCGCTAATATTGTCTATACCCGCAGCTTTACCGTTTTTCAAGTTCTTAATTATATCTCTGATCTCAGTGACACAGACTTTTTCAATTGGATTTTCTAGTGCATTATGTTCTATGTCGCAGTTTTGTTGCCCTATATCTTCACCTCCTAATAGTTCTTTAAAATAGTCTTTTAAAGCGTCTACTATCCCGTCTATATCATATAGCATTTCGCCTTTACTGTTTCTCATGCTAGCAAACTCTGTACTTTTACTTTCCTTCAACTGTTTATATAATAGTTTCATAATTCCTTCAAAGCAGTTTTTCATTTTTTTCTCTTCTTGTGTTCTGATTTTCTCTTTACTCTCTTTGACTAGTCGTTTAACTTTCCTATTTTTGTGTCTGTAATCATTTTTAAGTCTAGTTCTCTCCTCATCGCTAAGACCTGTCATGTTCAGCGATTTATTGTGCGCTTCTTTCTTTTCTTTTTGGGCTGCCGCAATTTCATCGTTCCACCACGCATCGCCAGACTTTCTTCCTACAACCGCCGTACCACATACTTCCCTCTATATCTTTATTGCTTATAAGTTGTTCCCACGTTGCCCTATCTATGCGTTCAGTTAATCTCTTTTGAAACTCTGTTTGCACTTCTGTCTCTGTAAATTTTCAATTATTATTCGTGTTTGTTTCGTTTTATTTTTTTTCCATCCCCGCCCTAAGTTTATTTTGCAGACTAAAAGGTAGTGATCAGAATTGCATTCGGAACCCCTCATGACTCTTGTATCTTTAACTAGTTCTCTTAATCTTTCATCCGCAATAAAAAGGTCAATTATGCTGTGGCTATTTCCTTTGCGCCAGGTGTACATGTGGATCATTTTATGTCTAAACCAAGTATTTGTAATAAGTAGGCCCTTTTCTAAGCATAAGCTAACTAGCTTTTCCCCGTTATAATTTTTTCTTGCTGGATCTCCAAAATTACCTAGCACCCTTTCTGTATCTGTATCCTGACGTTGGACACCGACCCATCCGTTCATATCTCCTAGCAGAATTATTCTTTCACCTTGATCGCAAACACTTATTGTATCATTTAGAGTGTCCCAGAAGGCGTCCTTAACTTCCCTCGAATCGCTAGCAACTGGTGCGTAGCACGCTACGATAAATAATCTTCTGATTCCTACCTTCATTCTAGCCCATAGCAATCTGGGTGATACAAAATTATGCTCTATGAGATGATGACTTGCTTTTTCATTCATAATTAAACCGACCCCTTGACTACGATGCGATTCGCTATCTACTCCTGACCATATTTCATAACCGTCTTTCAACACCCCATTTTCTATGTTTCTAAATTCGCAACCCTTTTTCTTTGTCTCAGGTACACAAAGAATATCTAGTTTCCTTACGTGCATAGTTTCTCGTAGTTCTCTTATCTTAAGATCATTCACTCCTCTAGCATTGCAAACACCCAGTCTCCATTCATCGCCCGAAACACGACCTTTACGTTTACCGTGTGCATGCCTTTGGTCAATCCGAGTTTCAGTCCATTCCGAGGCTACTTTATTGTTTGTATTATTCATGTTTAGATTGTACTCCCAACTATCACCTGTATGCCCGAGATTTATTTTGCGAGTCGAAATCATGTCCGAATTAAGCAGTGATTTGTCCTATGGTGGAGTCAAGCTGTAACGTCAGTCCCACCAAAACTTCTGTTACTGGGGGGGGGGGGGGGG
>CAKNXH010047334.1:0-16861 GCA_932178445.1 Andricus quercusramuli
GTCGTATCTTGCATAGTTTGACAGCAAAATGAAATTATTGATTTTTAATTATTTTTTTGTGTGAACAAAATTTGGATTTTTCAAAAAATTCAAAAAGTTGTTGAGAAAATCTTGTAGGGTGTTCAAAAAGAAACATTTTCCTCCTCTTGACTTTTTTCCATATCGTGCGTTTTTCGGCATAAAATGTTCATTTACGTTTGTTTTTTGTAATTTTGAAAATGCTATAACTCCGGTAATTTTCTTTTTATCCGAAAAAGTCATTAGGATAAATTGTTCGAGTTTTGGAGTACTATGAATAGCCGTACATAGAATTTTTGAATTTTGAAAAAAAATGGTCTCGAAAATGTTCAAAATGTGCTCACTTTTTGAATTTTCATCCAAAATAGTTGGTCAACGAACTTGTTCTTTCTTTTTAGGCCCTAAAGAAGTGTGCCAAAGCACAACCCAATCTGATTATTTTTTCGAAAGTTATCGTGCCTACAGACAGACAGACAGACTACAGACAGACAGACACCTTGGTAAAAACCTTTTTTTCTAGCTCAGGGGGTCTCAAAACGTGGAGATTTGATGAAAACCGACCAAGTCAAATTTTACATAAAACCAATACCTTCTCATTAGAATGAGAATGTAAAAATTAATTGAAGGCATAAGAAAAATATTCCCGAGTGACTGCCATGTCAAAGCCGTTGTTTTCTACTGACTGCCAGCCCCCAAAGTCAGCGCCGCATCGTCCGGACCGTGCTGCATCGCTCTGTTCGCGCTATATTTTTTAAAAAGGTCAAGGTCATTCTTGAAGTAACTTTCAACGAGGAATCCAGTGGTGACCTTGAATTTGACCTTGAGTTTGATCTTCAAGGTCATTTTAAGGTCAACTTTGTTATTTTTAAGTGGGAACCCCTATTTTTGACAACGGCAATGGAAAGAGCGATAAAAATTTTACGTTGAAAAATGTACTTGGGTCATGGGTCAAGGGTGACCTTGAAATCCAGCTGAAGGTCATTAGGCTTGAACCAGGTATGGGGCGGGTCCAATCTGTACTGCTGCGGCTCAGGTTTTTACGCAAAATCTCGAGATCATTCTTGGAGTAACTTTTAACGAGGAATCCAGTGTTGACCTTTAATTTTAGCTTGAGGTTAACCTCCAAGGTTATTTCAAGGCCAACTTTGTTTTTTTTAAAATTGGGAACCCCTACTCTTGACAACGGCAATCGAAAGAGCGGGAAATTTTGCGTCCAAACATATACTCAGGGTATAGGTCAAGGACGACCTTGAGCATCACCTCAAGCTCAAGGTCAATTTTAAAGTCACTACTGGATTCCTCGTTAAATGTTACTCCAATAATGACCTCGACGGTTTTCGTAAACACCTAAGCCTGATAACTGCGCCTAATAACCTTCAGCTGGAACGTAAAATTTCCCGCTCTTTCGATTGCCGTTGTCAAAAGTAGGGGTTCCCAATTAAAAAAACAAAGTTGGCCTTAAAATAATCTTGGAGGTTAAGCTCAAGGTCAAATTAAAGGTCAATACTGGATTCCTGCTGAAAGTTACTCCAAGAATGATCTCGACATTTTTCGTGAAGACCTGAGCCGCAGCAGTACAGATTGGACCCCCCCCCCCCATACCTGGTTCAAGCCTAATAACCTTCAGCTGGAGTTCAAGGTCATGAGCCAAGTACATTTTTCAACGTAAAATTTTTATCGCTCTTTCGATTGCCGTTGTCAAAAATAGGGGTTCCCACTTAAAAAAACAAAGTTGACCTTGAAATGACCTTGAAGATCAAACTCGAGGTCCAATTCAAGGTCACCACTGGATTCCTTGTTGAAACTTACTTCAAGAATGACCTTGACCTTTTTGAAAAATACAGCGCGAACAGAGCGATGCAGAACGGTCCAGACAATGCGGCGCGGACTTTGGGGGCTGGCAGTCAGTAGAAAACAACGGCTTTGACATGGCAGTCACTCGGGAATATTTTTCTTATGCCTTCAATTAATTTTTTTTGTTTTGTTCGTGCATTTTGAAATCAGCCGAATTTTCAACAAGATTTTTCGCGATTTTTGATTGGCAGTCACAACTTAACAACGGATTTCGAGTGGCAGTCACTTGAAATCATTTTTAGCAATGTTTGTACTATATGTTAACAAATTTTCATGCATAACGAGATTGGTCGGTTCTTTATTTCAAAAAACGCTATAAACAATTTTTTTATTAACAAACGCAACGGATTCGAGCTGGTACCCTGGCGGACCGGCCGAACGCAAACATTACGCTACAGCGTAACGGTAGAGTAATGGTAAAGTAATGGTAAAATAATATGGCATTATAATTAATAAAGGAAACAAAATTAATATGTAAATTGTTGCAATTATAATAAAACGTTGAAATTTCCCTGGCGGACCGGCCGAACGCAAACATTACGCTACAGCGTAACGGTAAAGTAATGCTAAAGTAATGGTAAAGTAATATGGCCTTATAATTAATAAAGGAAACAAAATTAATATGTAAACTGTTGCAATTATAATAAAACGTTGAAATTTACGTTCAACGGTCCTGCCGCAATTGCAACAAGTTGCTTTTGCAGCATTAAAAAATAAAAAAACATAGTGACCGTCATTGCAGTCGGGCCCCTGCATATTGACAACCCGCTAACGTGGCTTTAAGTGGGTTGCCAGTCTGCAGGGACCCGACTTGAATGACAGCCACTTTGTTTTTTTATTTTTTAACGCTGAGAAAGCAACTTGTTGCAATTACGGCATGACCATTTAATGTAAATTTCAACGTTTTGTTATAATTGCAACAATTTACGTATTAATTTTTTTTCCTTTATTAATTATAATGCCATATTACTTTAGCATTACTTTACCATTACTTTACCGTTACGCTGTAGCGTAATGTTTGCGTTCGGCCGGTCCGCCAGGGAAATCAGACAAATCAAATCTTATATTAGGAATGATAATTTTTTGAGCTGGAAAAGGGAAAGGAAAAGTTCTGCCGCACCCTATCCCTTTCCCAGCTTCATGATTTCTTTACAAAAATTGTCAGAATTGCTCCATTTGAAAATTTATGATCAAAAAGTCTTTTTTCTTCATGCGTCAACTTTGAAATATGTCGATGAAAAAAGTTTTTCTGTTTAAAACTGATGATTAAGATATTATCAATGAGCATAACTTCCCTGATCTTCAATGAAGTGTATTTTCATTTAGAGAAGTTGTAGGCTCCGGAAGCTTCGATCATGATTCCTTAAAGAAACCAATCCCAAAGCTACTGGAACGTGTACGTCATCCGCTTCTGCTCCTTCTGTCCTAGAAGGTAAGCAAGAGCGGGAAATTTACGCGTGATAACATCGGGCAACACTGTTCCTTGGAGTCAGGTCTCTAGCTGCGGATGACCTTACGCGGCAGACAAGACAGTTGGAGATGAAGGTTTCACCTCTGGATACTTTTTCAGAGCTACCAATCTTTGTAGAATTTAAGAGGAACAGTGTTGACGGACCAGATGGAGTGATCCCAGGAGAACAGCCTTTTGCATCCGGTTCGCGATGAAATGAGCCTGACGCTGGCAAGCCGGAATCTTGTTGAGTTGGCTAATAAATGAAGCTTTCATACCTCCAAGACAGCGTATTAGACAGTGTATTATAAAATGAGGAAACTCATTTTTCTCTCAGACTTGATATGGTTACAGCCCAATATTTCGAAGGCATTTTTGGTTAGAGTTGGATTTTTTGTTTGTTTGAATATCATGCACGGGGTTGTCCCGGTATATATTATCAGTCACGGACGCATTATTATAATGCAATCAAGTGATCTGATAAGAGCGTGTGCCTTGACATATTGGGCAAAGCCTGGTTTTTACCCCATCATTCACGGACTGGGTTGCAGTCAAGTGCATGATGGGGGTGTATTATTTTTTTTTTCAAACTTTTTCTCGGGTGAACCCGGTTCTTCGTCATAGGCACGGACTAAGTCAAGTGACTGATGAGATGAGGATGTTATAAGTTATTTCAATACGTTGTTTGAAATCATTTACGATGATGTTGTAGGTACAAAACTAGAAGCATGGTGTAGCTTGTAGTTCGGCTTTGCCGCTGTTATCCTTACACAGCGGCTGTGAGTGTTGAAGGTGACACCAGTCGCCTTTGGATGCTTTCTTAGAGCTACCATCTATCACGCCATAGGTTCTTACGAGGAACATTAGGTAGGTGTCCCCCTCTGATTTTCTTCGGTCTCACATATGTTGTAGTACTCGTAAAAGTAAGCGACACGTATTTTTTCTTATCTGCTAAAAATGGTTTCAAGGGGGTAAAAACCACCCCGAAAAGTGTGGTACCGAATACCCATTTAATTGTTTCACATATAGCAGCGGTATCTTTCACAATGAAACCAACTGGAAAAATTTCCTCCCAATGAAAGATGAAAAATGTGATATTCTCAAATTTGTCGATAATTTTTTAGGGTGGTGAACTACCCCAAAATTATTTTTGATTACAGAAAAATTGCCGAAAAGGCATTATTTCAACCCAAAAAATCTGAGAAAAATATGTTACACGCGATAATAAAATAAAGTTTACGTATTTTTGCATTTTCACGATAAATCAATTTAGGAGGAGTAACTACCCTTAAGTGCATTTTATTATATTTCTGCTAAATAAATGAAGTTTCGCGTACAAAACCGAGCAAAAAAATTTCTTCACACAGAGGGTTGAAAAATGTACATTTCTCAATTTAGTCAAAATTTTACATGGGGGTAAACTACCCTGAAGGAATTTACGAGTATACTATAAAATTACCAAATAAGTGTAAATTCAAGCTGAAAAATCGGAGAAAAATATGTTTGCACGCGATAATAAAATAAAGTTTACGTATTTTTGCATTTTGATAAGAAATCAATTTTTAAGGGGTGACTACCCCATAAGTGCATTTTATTACATTCCTGTTAAATAAAGCAAGTTTTGCGTACAAATCCGAGCAAAAAAATTCCTATACACAGAGAGTTGAAAAATTTAAATTTCTCAATTCAGTCAAAAATTTACATGGGGGTAAACCACCCTAAAGGAATTTACGAGTATACTATAAAATTACCAAATGGGTGTAAATTCAAGCTGAAAAATCTGGGAAAAAGATATGCTGCACGCGATAATATAATAAAGCTTACGTATTTTTGCATTTTGACGAGAAATAAATTTATAAGGGGTAACTACCCTTAAGCGCATTTTATTATATTTCTGCTAAATAGAGGAAGTTTCGCGTATGAAACTGAGCAAAAAAGTTTCTTTACGCAGAGGGTTGAAAAATGTAAATTTCTCAATTTAGTCAAAATTTTACATGGGGGTGAACTACCCCAAAGGAATTCACGAGTATCGAATAAAATTACCAAATGGCTGTGAATTGAAACTGAAAATCTGGCAAAAATATATGTTGCATGTGATAACAAAATAAAATTTAGCAGACTAACAATTATCATTAGACTTGTTTATTCATTGGCTCTTTTAACACAAGATAAAGTGGAGACAGAAGCTTTCCATCCGCAGAAATCGTGGGTTGAATAGTGTAGCTGTGAGTTGTAGAAGAAACAGATTGGACAACACATTCGACTTGTCGTGTACCTTCAATTGCCAATGTTCTCCCAGAATGCATTTCTAACTGGAATCCACTTTGATCCGAGTTATAAACATTCTCTCTCCCTTATCTTCTAGTGTTTTTCTGGTGATAAATTTGTTGACTTCTCTGGAAGTTATTCGGCGAGTTCTTTTAAACCTCCACTCCCACCAGTCAGATGCTTTAAATCGCGTATCATAAAAATCAAGCATTTTTTTAGCATGTAGACCCCACATCCGTAAGTCTGCATCGTAAACTATCATACCAGCATCAATTGCACTTTTAAAATTGTTCAATGTGTACTCCGCAATACGGTGCAACTTTTCCATATATGCACCTCCTTTAGTTACTTGTCCCGCCCATCGTCTCAATTGACGTACTGATGTTACTTTCCTGAACCGATTTTGAACAGCACTCAACTCACGATTACTTTTTCTTGTTCCGCTTCTCCAAAACTCCACTGCTCTTTGTTTTTAATCGAAGCCAACATCTTCGTCATCTTTCGTACAAACAGCTTCATCTGTTCTGGAACCAAGTTTAGGAGTCCACTCTACCTAAGTGTCTTCCACAGCGGAAGCCAGTCTTTGTATGTTTCTGAAAAGTCTAAAGTATTTTCTTCTACAATCTCAACCCCATTGAACTCATTCATTGCCTGAATAAATATTTCTTGAAAATGATATGCCAGTTGTTGTTCTGCATCATTAACTTCACTGTCAGGTATGTTCCTGGTTTGGAATGCAAGTAACAAAAGGTTTATTACATTCAAGGGATTTATCAGCATCTTTAAAAGGCTAGATAAACTGTCCACTGTTTTTCAATTTGACACAAAGATATTGACTTCTTAACTCGAGTACGATGAAAGCAAGACTGAACGATTAATCAAAATATCCAAACAAGCTTCTTCCTAAAAATAGAACTTTCCTCATGTACATTTCATTGTATTCGTAAAGATGCATGGGTCGAGGAAAACAGCCGCTTAACCAGTTCATCATTCTGCATTAGTTAAAAATATAATTTATATATTTCCAAAAATATAAACTGACAGATATAAGTTTTTCGAATGTATAGAAATATAATAAAACACCCTTAAGAGTGGTTACCCCCTGTGAAGTAATTTTTTGGTTTAAATGGAAAAATACGTAAATTTTATTTTGTTATCACATGCAACATATATTTTTGCCAGATTTTCAGCTTGAATTTACAGCCATTTGGTAATTTTATTATATACTCGTAAATCCCTTTGGGTTAGTTCACCCCCATGTAAAATTTTTACTAAATTGAGAAATATACATTTTTCAACCCTCTGCGTAAAGAAATTTTTTTGCTCGGTTTCGTACGCGAAACTTTCTTTATTTACCAGAAATGTAATAAAATGCACTTATGGGGTAGTCACCCCTTAAAAGTTGATTTCTCATCAAAATGCAAAAATACGTAAACTTTATTTTATTATCGCGTGCAAATATATTTTTCTCCGATTTTTCAGCTTGAATTTACACTTATTTGGTAATTTTATAGTATACTCGTAAATTCCTTTGGGGTAGTTTACCCCCATGTAAAATTTTGACTAAATTGAGAAATGTACATTTTTCAACCCTCTGTGTGAAGAAATTTTTTTGCTCGGTTTTGTACGCGAAACTCCATTTATTTAGCAGAAATATAGTAAAAAGCACTTAAGGGTAGTTACCCCTCCTAAATTGATTTATCGTGAAAATGCAAAAATACGTAAACTTTATTTTATTATCGCGTGCAACATATATTTTTCTCAGATTTTTTTGGTTGAAATAATGCCTTTTGGGCAATTTTTGTGTAATCAAAAATAATTTTGGGGTAGTTCATCACCCTGAAAAATTATCGACAAATTTGAGAATATCCCATTTTTCATCTTTTATCGGGGAGAAATTTTTCCAGTTGGTTTCATTGCGAAAGAAACCGCTGCTATATGTGAAACAATTAAATGGGTATTCGGTATCACACATTTCGGGGGTGGTTTTTACCCCCTTAAACCCATTTTTAGCAGGTAAGAAAAAAAACGTGTCGCTTACTTTTACGAGTACTACAACATATGTGAGACCGAAGAAAATCGGAGGGGGACACCTACCTAATGTTCCTGTTTAGTCACTTGCTTCCTGATGGTCTAGGAAGTTTCTTATAATGCGACAGGTGTTTAATAAAATCGCCTTTTGAGCTGCCGCCAGTACCCTACTGACTCCTGAATGTTAAAGATGTTCAGTGCATCTTGCGTGCACATTGCCTGTAGCTGAAATCACAATAGGATGAATAGATGCATGTTTCACATTCCTCCATATTGCCTTAACTTCATGCCTTAGCTCGCTATACTTATGAATCTTGGTTGTATAGGTTGTCTGCAGATTTCGGTTAAGCGGACAAGCAATGTCGATAATGTAGACTCTTCCACCTTTTTTCTCTCGCATCACGATGTCAGGTCGATTGGCTCGGATGTAATGATCCGTATGGATAGTCACATCCCAATATAAGATGTAATCTTCGTTTTCTAAAACGGACATTGGAATGTATCTATAGAAAGGCATCCATTCTGTTAAGAGTCCTAGGTTTAAGGCAAGTTGTTGATGTACAATGCCCGCCACATCATTATGTCTGTGCGTATATTCTCTTTGAGCCATTACGCGACAACCATCAATAATGTGCTCGATGGATTCGTTGGTATCTCCACATAATCGGCACCGGTCAACCACGTCTTGATGTAACACGTGTTTGCGATAATTCCTGGTGCTGACAACTCTATCCTGAATCGCAATGACGAATCCTTCCGTTTCTGGATACAGGAGTCCCTTTCTCCGGCCAAATATTGGATGCCTCACTATCCACTTCATATTGATCTAGCGTTTTGGGGTGTTCGCTGTGGATGGCTTTCTGTCTCCATTGCGTTTCTAATTCCTTAATGGTTTCTGCCCTGATATTCAAGGCCTCCTCTGAGGACAAATTCAAGGGCGTGTAGTCAAGATCCGCTCTACAGATGGTGTTGTAAAGCGTAACATCTCGCTTGCTATTAAAATAATCTCGCAACTGTATAACTTGTGACTCACACAGTTTTCTGACATCTACAATGCCCCTGCCCCCTCTATGTCGTGGTAGAACTACCCTTTCAATCGCCGAATTACTGTCGTGCATTCGGTGTTTCGTCATTTCTACGTGGATGATTCTGTTGAATCGTTTGAGGTCAGTGTTCGACCATTTGATGAGCCCAACGGAGTACGTGAGAACAGGGATGGCATAGGTGTTGATTGTCCTGATCTTGTTTGCCGAGTTAAGAGAACTCTTCAGAACCAATCTGAGTCTTTTCGTGAAGGCAGTCATGAGGCTTTCCTTAACTATCGTATGCTGAATACCCTTAGATTCAAGAATACCCAGGTATTTATATGACTCGTCTTCTGCCATTGCCTCGATGTCATTCCCGAAATCGTTCTCTATCTCTGCGGTCCCTAATTCTGCTCTGGTTAAATGCACTGTTCGGCATTTATCTAGTCCAAAATCCATGTTGATATCATTGAAAAACTGCTTTGTAACATCAATCACTTGCTGCAGTTTCTAGTCCGAACTAGCGTATAGCTTCAGGTCATACATGTACAGAAGATGGGTCACTTGATGACCATCCTCATTATCATTTACTCTGAACTCATGAGACATGCTATTTAAAGTTTTGCTCAGTGGGTTCAACGCTAAACAGAACCATAATGCACTGAAGGAGTCTCCTTGGAATATACCCGTCGTAATGCGTATTGATCTAGTTATCCTTGGTTGTCCATGATCAAAATACTTGATTCTTGTACCCCAAAGCATCATCGCACGACTTAGGAAGTCAATGATGCGTGGACAAATTTTGTATACTTTTAAGACTTCAAGCAAATAGTCATGTGGTACGGAAGGAAACGCTTGCTTGTAGTCAATGTGTGCCATGTGCAAGTTCCTTCGGTGTTTACGAGCTTGCGTCACGGCAACAGCGTCTATGGTGACTAGATCTTTACTGCCTCGGGAGTTTTTACAACATCCTTTTTGTTCTTCTGTAAGGATGTCATTCTCGTCGCAGTGAGAATATACCTCATCTGCTATGATAGTTGTAAGACATTTATATATCGTTGGAAGACAGGCTCTCGGTCGAAATTCAGATGGATTTTGAGCGTCTGGTTTTTTAAGCAACATATACGTAGTACTCTGCAGCATAAAGCCTGCCATCAGATCTGGATGTTCGATGATCTTCTGAAAACACCGTTCCAACGCAGGATGAACACTAGTCAGGTACTTATATCAGAAATTGTGCACCATGTCCGGACCTGGAGCTTTCCAGTTACAAGATTTTTTCAAAACCGCTGAAACATCTAAAGCTGTGATGTTCGTCAGCTCCATTTCAGGGTTATGGCTTGCTTTTGCTTTCTCTAGTTGGAACCACGCAGTGTCCGAATTGCTTCACGATAGTACATTCTTTCGTCTGTCTGACAGGTTCGATTTTGTTGTCTTCTTGCACTACTTTTCTTGTACCGACGCAGTCTAGCAGTAAGAACATCAAGTCTCTGCTGCTGGGAGTCTATAATCTCATCCAATATTGCTGGTGTCAATGTCTCGATGTACCGAGGGTGGATGATTTTAATAACATGGTGTATCAGCTTTCTGGTTCGATTTCCTTTTTTATATTGAGTCAGTCGACCCAATTTGCACCTTACTTTGCTGACATCCATATCTAACCTGATCTTCCATGGCGGATCTCCCTCCTGTCTTGGGGCGAAGACTGCATTTATAGGCCTAGTTCTGCGGCCCAACTTTCTAACGGTTGCCACAGCTGCACAGTATACAAGAGTTTGCACCTCTAACGCATTTTGTGTTGCGTTCAAATGCATAGGTAAAACCTTGCTGTGTAGGTGGTCTATTAGTGCACGCAGATCATTTGTGATGTTCATCTTGGGCAGTGAATGCCTTTGTGTTGGTTCTACATGTCTGAACTCTAGTAGAGCATGACTAAAATTCCTTTCAAGGTGCTGTAGATTTTCTGGGACTTCGCTGTTTATATCATCGTTTATGATATCCGGATGTGGTTCTAGTCCATCCGGTACTTGATGTTCATTATCCCTAGCACCTGTGTCTTCAGCTGCAATCAAGTTTTCGTTTTCCACATCTTCCAGTGGAAGTTCATCAATAGGAAGCTGCTGTTCCACTTCCATTTCGATGGCAGCTATTTCAACAGCCGAAAGCAATTTGTTCACAGATATCGAGCGTTTTTGATCTGCTAGATTCTGCTCATATATTCTTGTGGCTAGCCCTTAGTACTTAAGTAAGAAGAGACGATTATGTTCTCTCCTTACACTTTGCCCACTTTTCTTTGCCAAAAAATAAAAGCGCATCACATCTCTGTTCATATGGTATGTCCATTTTAATCGCTTCCTTGGTTGTTGAACTTCGGCTTCTGGCACTGGTTGTATTAGGCCATCTACCTCCGGAGGATGTGGTGGTGCTGGATCATCACCAGGTTGAGGAAGAACATCAATTGCCACTCCTTGTTCGTGTGACGCGGCTTCCTCTAACTGCTGTTCATTGACGTTGTTCTTCCACTCCAAATCAACCTGCTGTTTATTCTCCATTGCTCGATCTTCTGAAATGAGTAGATTAGTCCTGATGTCCTTCACCTTAGCGATAAGATCTCTCAATGCGACTTTCTCTATTTGAGGATACTTTGCGGCAAATTTCGTTCTGAAATTTTGTCCTTTTTTGCGTGATGTTTCAAACTTCGCACTTTCATAATAGAGATGCATCAATTCCTCACTCATTGTGGTATCCCACTTGATGCTCTTCCACGGTATTTCTGTTCAAGTGGTTGGCTGCAAATAGCTAACGCTAGCCAAAGCATCCTTAGCAGACGCAGTTGATGTTTCACTGCTTACCGTATGTCGCAGATGTTCTTGATGGCCAGCTGTTTGATTAGTGAGATCTGCCTGACCATGTCGCAGCTCACCATCACCACCGTCCCGCATGCTGTCGCCCCCAGCGGTGGCTCCAGGGGCGCTCCGACGATCCTCGGGTAGCGACAAGCGTTTCAAAATTTTTAAAATACTCTCCATTATCATTTATGGGTTTTGGTGTTCCTCTTAGTCACTTTCCTCTTCGTTTTCTGCCTGTCTGGCATGGGAAACCCTGTCAGTAGCAATGCTACGGCCAACATAGCCTTCAAATTCATGAGAGGAAAGCTCAAGCCCTACCGTGACGACAACGCGAGAAAACCTTCGGTAGGGGGGGTATTATTATTAAAAAAAATTAGGAAACTCATTTTTCTCTCAGGCTTAAGATGGTTACAGCCCAATATGTCCAAGGCATTTTTGGTTAGAGTTGGATTTTTTGTTTGTTTGAATATCATGCACGAGGTTGTCCCGGTATATATTATCAGTCACGGACGCATTATTATAATGCAATCAAGTGATCTGATAAGAGCGCGTGCCTTGACATATTGGGCTAGGCCTGGTTTTTACCACATCATTCACGGACTGGGTTGCAGTCAGGTGCATGATGGGGGGACCCACAGCTTAAGGTGGGTTCCGAACCACCAGAACCTCGGTAAACGTACATAGAAAAATTTCAAGAGATACCGGCTCAGGGATCGAACCCCGGACTACTGAGGTGAAGTCCGAGCATCTAACCAACTGAGCCACCGAGGCTCTCTATTTAGAGAAGTTATAGGCTCCGGAAGCTTCGATCATGATTCCTTAAAGAAACCAATCCCAAAGCTACTGGAACGTGTACGTCATCCGCTTCTGCTCCTTCTGTCCTAGAAGGTAAGCAAGAGCGGAAAATTTACGCGTGATAACATCGGGCAACACTGTTCCCTGGAGTCAGGTCTCTAGCCGCGGATGACCTTACGCGGCAGACAAGACAGTTGGAGATAAAGGTTTCACCTCTGGATACTTTTTTAGAGCTACCAATCTTTGTAGAATTTAAGAGGAACAGTGTTGACGGACCAGATGGAGTGATCCCAGGAGAACAGCCTTTTGCATCCGGTTCGCGATGAAATGAGCCTGACGCTGGCAAGCCGGAATCTTGTTGAGTTGGCTAATAAGAAGGATGCCTGATCTCTTGAATACTGAGGCGTTTTATCAGCATATTCCGGGTTCATATTGCCCCAACGGTCATGTAACCTCTTCATGAATCCTCTCCGCGCCGGTGAGCTTCTTTGCCAACAGGTAAGAAGGTCCCTCCTGAGTTGGTCCGACCATTTAAATCGATGTTCTCGCGTTTGTCCGGGGTCATTGCCTGGTCGTCGCCTCGGTTCGTTCCTATTGCCACTCCCAACTGAACCATGGCCTCCATCCGAGAAAGGCCTATTGTGGGTGGGACTGCGCGATACTTGTGTCGTAACCGCATAATTCGTTGCATTGGGGAGTTAGCCCAAAGCAACGCGGCTGACTGCAAGAGCAGGAGCTCTCGGGCGATGGGGTCGCCACATCCCTACGCCTCTATTATTATTATTATTATTATTATTATTTAGAGAAGTTGTAGGCTCCGGAAGCTTCGATTATGATTCCTTAAAGAAACCAATCCCAAAGCTACTGGAACGTGTACGTCATCCGCTTCTGCTCCTTCTGTCCTAGAAGGTAAGCAAGAGCGGGAAATTTACGCGTGATAACATCGGGCAACACTGTTCCCTGGAGTCAGGTCTCTAGCCGCGGATGACCTTACGCGGCAGACAAGACAGTTGGAGATGAAGGTTTCACCTCTGGATACTTTTTTAGAGCTACCAATCTTTGTAGAATTTAAGAGGAACAGTGTTGACGGACCAGATGGAGTGATCCCAGGAGAACAGCTTTTTGCATCCGGTTCGCGATGAAATGAGCCTGACGCTGGCAAGCCGGAATCTTGTTGAGTTGGCTAATAAATGAAGCTTTCATACCTCCAAGGCAGCCGATTATGAGAATTATAAGATGGACTTTGTAGCCTTGGTACAGCCTACTCAGCTCGAAAAGAAGTGCTTGATATTTCGCCTGTTTTTCTCCCTCCTTTGCCGTGATATTACCATCGGCTGGTGCCGAGAATTCAATCACAATTATTATTTTTTTTTTTCATACCTTTTCTCGGATGAACCCGGTTTTTCGTCATAGCCACGGACTAAGTCAAGTGACTGATGAGATCAGGATGTTATAAGTCATTTCAATACGTTGTTTGAAATCATTTACGATGATGTTGTAGGTACAAAACTAGAAGCATGATGTAGTTTGCAGTTTGGCTTTGCCGCTGTTATCCTTACACAGCGGCCGTGAGTGTTGAAGGTGACACCAGTCGCCTCTGGATGCTTTCTTAGAGCTACCATGTATCACGCCATAGGTTCTTAGTCACTTGCTTCCTGATGGTCTAGGAAGTTTCTTACAATGCGACAGGTGTTTAATAAAACCGCCTTTCGAGCTGCCGCCAGTACCCTACTGACTCCTAAATGTTCAAGATGTTCAGTGCATCTTGCGTGAACATTGCCTGTAGCCGAAATCACAATAGGATGAATAGATGCATGTTTCACATTCCTCCATATTGCCTTCACTTCATGCCTTAGCTCGCTATACTTATGAATCTTGGTTGTATAGGTTGCCTGCAAATTTCGGTTGAGCGGACAAGCAATGTCGATGATTTAGACTCTTCCACCTTTTTTCTCTCGCATCACGATGTCAGGTCGATTGGCTCGGATGTAATGATCCATCTGGATGGTCACATCCCGATATAAGATGTAATCTTCATTTTCTAAAACGGACATTGGAATGTATCTATAGAAAGGCATCCATTCTGTTAAGAGTCCTAGGTTTAAGGCAAGTTGTTGATGTACAATGCCCGCCACATCATTATGTCTGTGCGTATATTCTCTTTGAGCCATTACGCGACAAACATCAATAATGTGCTCGATGGATTCGTTGGTATCTCCACATAATCGGCACCGGTCAACCACGTCTTGATGTAACACGTGTTTGCGATAACTCCTGGTGTTAACAACTCTATCCTGAATCGCAATGACGAATCCTTCCGTTTCTGGATACAGGAGTCCCTTTCTCAGCAAAATATTGGATGCCTCACTATCCACTTCATATTGATCTAGCGTTTTGAGGTGTTCGCTGTGGATGGCCTTCTGTCTCCATTGCGTTTCTAATTCCTCCATGGTTTCTGCCCTGATAATCAAGGCCTCCTCTGAGGACAAATTCAAGGGCGCGCAGTCAAGATCCGCTTTACAGATGGTGTTGTAAAGCGTAACATCTCGCTTGCTGTTAAAATAGTCTCGCAACTGTGTAACTTGTGACTCACACAGTTTTTTGACATCTACAATGCCTCTGCCCCCTCTATGTCGTGGTAGAACTACCCTTTCAATCGCCGAATTACGGTGGTGCATTCGGTGTTTCGTCATTTCTACGCGGATGATTCTGTTTAATCGTTCGAGGTCAGTGTTCGACCATTTGATGAGCCCAAAGGAGTACGTGAGAACAGGGATGGCGTAGGTGTTGATTGCCCTGATCTTGTTTGCCGAGTTAAGAGAACTCTTCAGAACCATTCTGAGTCTTGTAGTGAAGGCAGTCGTTAGGCATTTCTTAACTATCGTATGCTGAATACCCTTAGATTCAAGAATACGTCGAAATTCAGATGGATTATGAGCGTCTGGTTTTTTAGGCAACATATACGTAGTACCCTGCAGCATAAAGCCTGACATCAGATCTGGATGTTCGATGATGTTCTGAAAACACCGTGCCAACGCAGGATGCACTCTAGTCAGGTACTTATACCAGAAATTGTGCACCATGTCCGGGCCTGGAGCTTTCCAGTTACATGCTTTTTTCAAAACCGCTGAAACATCTAAAGCTGTGATGTTCGTCAGCTCCATTTCAGGGTTATTGCTTGCTCTTGCTTTCTCTAGTTGGAACCACGCAGTGTCCAAATTGCTTCTGTTAGTTTTTCCCCAAACGTCTGACCAATAGTTAGTCATTTCTTCCAATTGAGGGACTTCGGTGTCTGGCTGGTTATTTTGCTGTACACTTAGTTCACGATAGAACCTTCTTTCATCTGTCTGAAAGGTTCGATTCTGTTGCCTTCTTGCACTACTTTTCTTGTACCGACGCAGTCTAGCAGTAAGAACATCAAGTCCCTGCCGCTGGGAGTCTATAATCTCATCCAATATTGCTGGTGTCAATGTCTCGATGTATCGAGGGTGGATGATTTTATTAACATGGTGTATCAGCTTTCTGGTTCGATTTCCTTTCTCATATTGAGTCAGTCGACCTAATTTGCACCTTACTTTGCTGACATCTATATCCAACCTGATCTTCCATGGCGGATCTCGCTCCTGTCTTGGGGCGAAGACTGCATTTATAGGCCTAGTTCTGCGGCCCAACGTTCTAACGGTTGCCACAGCTGTACAGTATACAAGAGTTTGCACCTCTAACGCATTTTGTGTTGCGTTCAAATACATAGGTAAAACCTTGCTGTTTAGGTGTTCTATTAGTGCACGCAGATCATTTGTGATGTTCATCTTGGGCAGTGAATGCCTTTGTGTTGGTTCTACATGTCTGAACTCTAGTAGAGCATGACCAAAATTCCTTTCAAGGTGCTGTAGATTTTCTGGGACTTCGCTGTTTATATCATCGTTTAGGATATCCGGATGTGGTTCTAGTCCATCCGGTACTTGATGTTCATTATCCCTAGCACCTATGTCTTCAGCTGCAATCAAGTTTTCGTTTTCCACATCTTCCAATGGAAGTTCATCAATAGGAAGCTGCTGTTCCACTTCCATTTCGATGGCAGCTATTTCAACAGCCGAAAGCAATTTGTTTATAGATATCGAGCTTTTTTGGTCTGCTAGATTCTGCTCATTTATTCTTGTGGCTAGTCCTGAGTACTTAAGTAAGAAGAGACGATGATGTTCTCTCCTTACACTTTGCCCACTTTTCTTTGCCAAAAAATAAAAGCGCATCACATCTCTGTTCATATGGTATGTCCATTTTAATCGCTTCCTTGGTTGTTGAACTTCGGCTTCTGGCACTGGTTGTATTAGGCCATCTACCTCCGGAGGATGTGGTGGTGCTGGATCATCACCAGGTTGAGGAAGAACATCAATTGCCACTCCTTGTTCGTGTGACGCGGCTTCCTCTAACTGCTGTTCATTGACGTTGTTCTTCCACTCCAAATCAACCTGCTGTTTATTCTCCATTGCTCGATCTTCTGAAATGAGTAGATTAGTCCTGATGTCCTTCACCTTAGCGATAAGATCTCTCAATGCGACTTTCTCTATTTG
>CAKNXH010047335.1:0-11084 GCA_932178445.1 Andricus quercusramuli
TCTTAGGAGCTCCGAATGCGTAGGTAGGGGGTTCGAACCCACAGCGAATAATAATTTTAATAGCGTGCGATTATTTGTGTAGTGATTGTTTGTGTAATAGTAAATAATTATGTACTTAAATATGTGAACAAATATTAAAGCATGATGATAATAATAATGATAATAAAAAAGATTTTTTTTAGGCTAAGAATCGGCCATGATTTTATAGAACTGTTCTCTATAGTTTCGAGACTTCTCCGATGTAGACTGTATATTAGCTGGACTTATAGATTTTCCAGAACTATTCTACGTTTTTCGCATCCTGCCTCGTAATAGAGAATACGTCACCTCATCCTTTGCATTTTATAGAACTCTGTATTAAATTTCGTAGAATAGTTCGATGCAATGTAAAACCAAGAAGATTTTAACTTTTAATAAACTACCCGTCGTATCCTCTACTATAGGACTAGTTCTATAAAATTTAATGAAATTTTTTTTTCCGTGTAGTGAAATATCACGTACAATAATAGCATACAGTTTAGAGAATAGTGAAACAAAAACTATTTGAATCAATTATTATCATTCCCGTCCAATGATCCTTCTTCCACATCATCGACAATTCCATCATCATTTCCATCAACTGCTTCTTCTTTCCAAGAGAGCTGTAGATTCACTTTCATGAACAAATTCATTTTCTATCGGAACCATATAGTTATCCTCATCCTTGTTCAAAAGCTCATTAGCTTCCTCATCATTTCCCGTGTTACTATTCACGTCTTTATCGGAATTCTCATTATTTTTGTTTGTTTTCGAAGTTTCATTATCGCTTTTGTGGTTTTTTTTCTGACGCCCTACCCAAAAACGAAAGCGGATACATTTTGGATAGAATTGGACTGCTTCCGGAGTCAATGTTTTAAACCGCATTAATTTCGGATTTAAGCGAACGATTTTCCGATTTCATTTGCACTTCAAGATATTAAAAAACTTAAACCAGCGGATTAATTTTGAATAGAATCGGATTGTTTCCGGAGTCGATGTTTTGGACTAGACGAATATCGGATTTAAGCGGATGATTTTCCGTTTTCACTTCAATTTCACCGAATAACAACTCAAACCTGCGGATTAATTTCGGATAGAATCGGACTATTTCCGGAGTTGATGTTTTGGCCGGACAGATTTCGTATTTAATCGGACGATTTTCCGTTTTCACTTTAATTTCACCGAATGGCAACTTGAACCTGTACATTAATTTCGGATAGAATCGGATTGCTTCCGGAGTACATGTTTTTGACCAGAAGAATTTCGGATTTAAGCGGACGAGTTTCCGTTTTAACTTCAATTTCACCGAATACAACTAAAACCTGCGGATTAATTTCGGATAGAATCGGACTATTTTCGGAGTTGATGTTTTAGACCGGAAAGACTTCGGATTTAATCAGACGATTTTCCGTTTTCGCTTTAATTTCACCGAATGACAACTTGAACCTGCGGATTAATTTCGGATAGAATCGGACTGCTTCCGGAGTACATGTTTTTGATCGGAAGAATTTCGGATTTAAGCGGACGATTTTCCGTTTTCACTTCAATTTCACCAAATGACAACTAAAGCCTGCGGATTAATTTTGGATGGAATCGGACTATTTTCGGAGTTGATGTTTTAGACTGGACAGATTTCCGATTTAATCAGACAATTTTTTGTTTTTACTTTAATTTCACCGAATGGCAACTTGAACCCGCGGATTAATTTCGGATAGAATCGGACTGCTTCCGGAGTATATATTTTTTACCGGAAGAATTTCGAATTTACGCGGACGTTATTCCGTTATCCCCCTCCCCCAAACTCTGCGTATCTGTTGGCAGTGGCGTAAACTTTCGGAAAACAGTTTTTTATTTATAACTCGTTTATTTATGGTTTTTTTGGAAACTCCGCATCTACGAAAATTAAAGTACATAAAATTCTCCACAAAAAAGGTTCTATTGGTTTTTTTCATACGACCCGTATTTTTCGAATAATAGCCGGGAAATGTCCAAAAATTTGTAAAAAAATGTTGAAAACTTGCACTTATGGGTAATTGTCAAATTGTAGGCAAATTTTAGCACCTACAGTGGCAATCATATCATGATTAGGAATTAAATATTTCAAAATGGAAATTGATCTTATCACATGTAACAATTTTAAATCCAAAAGGGGCAGTTATGAAAATAAGAAATAATAATGAATCCATGCGCACTCGCATATAATCAGTTGTATGCTGTTCTATTGTACCGTGCGGTAATGATGCGACAAAAATGTTAAATTTTAACCTTTTTTAATGTTTATAAAAAAATAACAGATTTTAATTATAAAAAGTCACCTACTAATGAAAGAAAACACAGCCAAGCAAGTAACGGAATGGTTTTTATAATTTTTTTTCACCCCGAAAACGGTTTTTAACGCACGTACGGGAATGACGTTTTTGTTGTCAAGATGCACTTTTCAGTTTTAATATCGGATTCACAAAATAGAGTTTAATATTTTAAGCTCAATTTTATAAAATCTTGTATTAAACAATACGCCTAATATTTGTGTATTTATTACTCAACTGTAACTACAATATTTTACTAGAAAAAAATACGTACGGTAATGACGTCTGAAATGGCAAAAACTGAGGGACAGACTTCAAGGCTTTTACAATATTATTTATTTGACTTGAAAAATGTGCATACATTAAATTTATGTTCATGTGAAGTTTACAAACTTGATACGTTAAGCGTTTTTTAGGTTACTGTGTAAAAAAAAGGAGAAAATCAGTTTATCCTTGTGCAAAGTGAGGTTGGAACGCCGTACGGTTATGACGTTTCGGGTGTTCTTATATTAAATTAAATCAAATAGAAACAGAAATGAAAAAAAGAACTGACCATTTTGTAGAGGATGATAATAAGTGTTTATTAAATTTAAAAAAAATCAGCACGAGTTTCTGAGTTAATGTTATATTACTGGGACTTGAAGTTTGCCTTCAATTTAACAATTACCCTTATACTAGTTATAAAATGACGTTGGATAAATTTATCCACTAATTGTCGGTAAGATTGATGTTAATAAATAAATAATACATTAACAACTTATTTCTTATTTCCATAAATAACTTTATTAATGGAATCAATGTTTTTATTATGTACGGATTTCACAATTGCGAGTCTATGTACGTAAGTATTTGAGACCACTAACTCGAAAAATTTAGAGAATAGCTTAGTCCCTTAGTCGTTGGAATGTTGAGAAACATCTTTTCTATTGGGTGAAAGTGCCCCGAGTCGAAATTTAAACCCTACTTTGAACCTGCAGCTCCTCATTAGAACCTGCTTTGACGCTATTTAAACCTACAGGCCCTACTTTGAATATTTAGAAGCTACACCCAGGAAACTCATTTGCAGATTAAGATTTTTAAAACTGAATTGGTTTGCGACTATGTGACTCAGCCAGTTTCTCGATATTAGCAGTAATGCCCAGCTAACACAGTTACTAGTCCGAATAGTCACATAATTGTAACAAGATTCAGAAAACCAGTCACTGGTGACTTCCCTGGTGGTCACCCAGTGACAATATATTTCCCACTCAAAGTAGTAACAAAGTACAAGCGAAGCAGGTAACATTACCCCGCCATTGTAATCACATGCTTGTAACAAAGTGATGTTTGGAAACGCAACGTGCAATGACAGCTTAACCTCAAAATATATATAGTTTCGGAATTATAATTATGAATACTTTTGCAAAAATATTGGAAAGGGACATAATTAAACGATAAATAAGTTCCAGAAAAGTGAAATAATATGTGAACATATCTGTTATAAAAAAACAGAACCCTTACGAAAAAGAAATTACATTAGAGGCTAGACCCAAAATGTATATGTATAAATGAAAATTAAATAACTAAGTAAAATATTGATATTGTAATAAATTCTTTCTATACAAAATAAGTATAATTATTATTATTTTTAAATTATACAAAAATATAAACAAAATATTCCAAAATCAAGGTAGAAGCTATTTACGTTTGCACTTTTAAATTGTGCGGGGAATCACAGAGCCAATTAATGCCTATTCCTTGCGCATGCGCACGAAGTTTTTCTGTCCAGTAAGATCGCTGCCGGCTGTTACCACCATGTTACTAGTCTGACAGGGAACGGTCGCAAACAATAGATTTTCGACTTGCGAAAGACAACAAAATTTGGAGGTTACGGATAAAAAAATTGAATAAAAAATTGTTGGACTGCTCACAAACGGACTAGTGACAAATAAGTTCTCAAATTATATAGTAAAAAACACTACAAACAAAGAATTGTATACTTCATGAGTTTTGCTTCAATGTTAAGTTCCTGAGGTACAGTTGATAGTGAAAGTATTTCTTCAGAGAAGGGAACCCATAATAAAAATTTATAATCATTACCGAAATTACGCCATTATTATTATTATTATTATTATTGCCAGTGTAGGGGCTGGAGCATCAAGGTAGGGTCTGGAGCACCAATGTAGGTTCCAACTAAGACCCTACTTTGACGCTAAACGTGGAAAACGGCCGATTTCGGACGTTTTTAGCGTCAAAGTAGGGTCTAAATTGAATTGAAATCGCTGCTTCTTTTGAACCTACTTTACTGCTGCAGCGCCTACTAAGGTAGGAGTTATAGGTTCAAAGTCGGGCCTAAATTTCCACTCGGGTGTACGTTGGTGTGTGAATAGTTTAAGCGTCGGGCCATGTGCCTTCCACCGCCACCTTAAAGGATCGTCGGCTTCCAAAAAAAAAAAACTTTTAAATTAATCAGTCGGCTGAACATTTTTTGTTGGTAAGCCTCACAAATTTACAAATATTTATTACTTATATATACCGCAAGGTCAAATTCATACCGATCACAGGGAAGCATAAGTGCGAGTGAGACATTATAATAACATAAGAGCATCTCTTTCTCACTCTATGTTATGAATGGTATGAATTTGATCTTACTTTTTATAAATAAATTACATAATAATTCTACATAAATTTTTCTTGTTACAGCCACGCGCTTGTCATTTCAGTCAGCACTTGCTGAAAGTGGTGAGCCCTGTTCTACGCCAATAGTATTCGTCGTTTTTATATTTAATTACAATGATCCTGATTAAATTTTTTGGTACGCCTGTGACATTCTGGATTTTTTACATTCCAACGACCAAGCTTTTTTGTAAAATTTTCGAGTTAGTGGTCTCAAATACCTTCATACATAGGCTCGCAATTGTGAAAACCGTATATAATAAAAACATTGATTCCATTAATAAAGTTATTCATAAACAATGAAAAATAAGTTGTAAATATATTATTTATTTATTAACATTGATCTTACCGACAATTAGTGCATAAATTTATCCAGCGTCATTTCAGAACTAGTATAAGTGCAAGTTTTCATCATTTTTTTACAAATTTTTGGACTTTGCCCGGCTATTATTCGAAAAATATGGGTCGTATGAAAAAAATCAAGTGAACCTTTTTTGTGGAGAATTTTATGTTCTTTAATTTTTGTAGACGCGGAGTTTGCAAACAAACCATAAATAAACGAGTTATGAATAAAAAACTGTTTTTCGAAAGTTTACGCCACTGCCAAAAGATACGCAGAGGTTGGGGGAGGGGGATCACGAAAACGGTTCCTTATATTGACCCGAAGAACATTTCAAAACCATAATTTCTTTAGTCGGAATTATTGCCAAACAAAACTACGTACCGCTTGGCCTAATTACGCTGTAGCGTAATGTTTGCGTTCGGCCAGTCCGCCAGCCCTACCGAAAATCTAGACGATTTCTAGATGATATAGTCTAGGAACGCATCATCTAGAATTGACCCCTTTCTAGATGATACTAGACGAATGCTAGACTCAAAAGGGTCGCAGGTAAAACTTACTAGACGCCGCTAGATTAACTCTAGACGGACCCTAGACGAGGCGACCGTCATAAAATTGCCCTAAACGTTCGCTAGACGAGCAGAGTTTAGAAAGTATCTAGAAATAATCTAGATTTCCGGTAGGGAGGGGCCGGCTGGCGAGGCGGTGGCGTCGCGCGCAAAACGCGGGAAGCGTGGAGCAGGCGACAAAATTGTGGTAGCATGGCTACACAGAATAAAGTTTTCGAGGACTCAGGGGGGGCTTCCTCCCTGTCACCCTCCTTTAACATTGATCTTTTATCATCTGTCTCCCCTCAAATAGCAGATGCCCTATTATTTCCTAAACAACAGGATTCAAGTATAGAAAAACACGTGGACACTGACACTGATACCAACACTAGAAAAAACAAAAAAACTAAACTCAGGGGGATTCAAAACACGTTCACGAGTCAAAAGGCCACAAGTTTTTGAAATCCAACCTGAAACTGACAGAAACCCTGGCGGACCGAACGAACGGAGCGGATACGCTACAGCGTATCCTTATAGTATCCACATCGTATCCTCTCCGTATCATGCAAGAAAAACTCATTAAAAAAGAAAGATTAACATTTCACTTGTTGAAATTCGGATTCTACGTAAAATTTTGAGTTAAAAGGTCACAGAGTAACCGCAATAGTTTTTCTTGCAACATTAAAAACTTTTAATAAATATAATACTTATCGATGACGTGCGCTGAAGGCGATTTCAAACGCATCGTCATTCAGTAGTACTTCATAGCAGTTATCCGTCGACGATGCGTTTGAAGTCGCCTTCAGCCCACGTTATCGATAAGTATTATATTTTTTTAAAGTTTTTAATGTTGCAAGAAAAACTATTGCGATTACTCCGTGACCTTTTAACGTAAAATTGCACGTAGAATCCGAATTTCAACAAGTGAAATGTTCATCTTCCTTTTTTAATGAGTTTTTCTTGCATGATACGGAGAGGATACGATGTGGATACTATAAGGATACGCTGTAGCGTATCTGCTTCGTTCGTTCGGTCCGCCAGGGAATCCACTCGAAAACAGACCCCACCAGTAATACGCCTTTCCCAGGCATGGACAGTGTGCAGATGGAGGACATGTCGGAAATTGACATTCCCAATTCTGCCAACGCGGAGTCCTCGCAACTCTCTGCTTTCGGCAAAGAGCGCACGTCTCAATCCCCGGATACAGAAAGAACGGTTTCTGAAACAAATGCTAGCCTCAGTTATTTTTTCAGGAAAAAAGGACCGCACACCACTTACCGCTTCCCCGAGTCCCAGCTGGAACAATGTAAAGTGATCATTCAAAGGGATCCAGAATCAGATAATGCAAAGGAACCCCTAAACAAAGTGTATTTTGGCCGATACGTGCTTTCCAACGGATCCCCACATAAAAAGACAGTTGTTGACATCAAGAGTAATGGCTTTGGAAAGCTGAACGTCATTCTGAAGTCCAGTTCTGATGCCTACAGACTGCTGGACGACACACAACTTAAAAGCGAAGGCTTAGTATTCTTCATTCCAGCCAGCTTTTGCACCTGCCAGGGTGTCATCAAAGACATTCCCCTTGACATACCAGAATCTGAAATCAGGGAAAACCTGGAAGTCTTGAGTCCTTAGAAGGGAGAAATTTTCGTTCTGGAAGTCGTCCGACTGAGCCGAAAGGTTAAAAATCCAGACTCCAACAAAACTGAGAACATTCCATCCCGTTCAGCTCTTATAACGTTTTCAGGTACCACTCTCCCAGACAAGGATGCTCTGTACAAAAGGCATCGATGCCTGTGTTTTTATACACTCCCCAGGTTAGAATGTGCCTGAAATGCCTGAGATATGGCCACATCGCCAGTCAGTGCAAATCGCAAGCCCGTTGCTTGCAGTGTGGTGGTAGCCATGCTCATTCGAGCGACTCTCCCTGTCCAGATGCTAAAAATGAATCAAAGGACAATTGTGTTCACTGCAGTGGACCACATCGTGCAAACTCGAAGGACTGCCCTGAGCTCAAGTTCCAGAGGGATTACCGTTTCTACGCCACACATCATGGTTTAACCTTCACGGAAGCCAAGGCCGCGCTAAGACCTCGTCGAGGCGCCTCCTCCAACAATGTTCCTTCGAACCAAACCTCTCTGGTTCCCCATCTCACTATTGACTCGATTCCTACGTGTGGGCCCTCTGGTCCCAACATCTCTACTCGTTTATTTTCCGACGTCACATCAACTCCACGGGTCATCCCAACACCTAGACTCCAAACACACACACACCAAATCTAATCCAAAAAAAGCAATCGTCGACTCGTAAATCCTTACCTGAAGCATCATCTCCAGCGTTCGCTGTCCTCAGCAACAATGCAAGAACTCAAAGTCACTTGAAAAATGGCTTTGCTCTGAATCGTCTTCCTCCCTTCCCAAGGAGAGCACAACGTCAGGTCCGTCAGACCTATCTAACCTTATGCCAATCATAGGTAACATCCTTTCGGCGCTCACTACCCTGGTGGGAGTGCTTTCCTCAGATCTCTCCTTTTCTCGTGAAGAGAGACAGAATTTGCTCAGTACACTCACGAATAGTTTCGCTTTGCTTTCGACATCCCTACATTCTTACTCTCAAAATGGCTCAAATTAACAATTTTCGCATCATGCAGTGGAACTGCCAAGGAGTAATGAATAAAAAAGGTGATCTTTTAAATATCTCCCAAGAATTTGATATTTTATTTCACTGTGTAACCTTCTTAAAACCAGATAAAAGATTCGATTTAAACAATTTTAACATAAGTCGATCGGACCGACTTGCCAACAGAGGTGGTGGCTTAGCTATCGCTATCAGAGAAGGTATTAGGATCTCAAGTGTATCTTCAATACTTACAGTTGAAAATAGCCTTGAGACCCTGGCTGTCTCAATTGATTCCTCTGCTGGGGAGCTACTGATATTCACGTCTTATAGAGTGCCCTCACTGGATAACAAAATTTCAGATAAACAGTGGAGAAATTTTTTTAATTCAATTTTTGATGTGAATAACAACGCCGTCTTCATTGGCGGCTATTTCAACTGCCACCACACTTCTTGGGTTGGCAGCCGTAATTGTCCTAACGGCAATGAACTTCGTTCCTCCTTGTACCTAACTGACCTCCTTTGCATCAATAATGGGGCCCCGACCTTTCGTAATCGACCCGGTAATTCCGAGTCAGCTCTTGATCTCTCGCTAGTCTCTTCTGGTCTCTTCACCAGCAGCTCCTGGGATGTGACCCTTGGAAGTGACCACTTCCCGGCGGTCTCAAGTCTAGGGGTGCCCATTCGAATTTCCATTTACTCTTCACATAAATATAATTTAAAAAGAATAGTGTGGTCCAAATTTACTTCTGACTTGAAATAATTTATTAAGATTTCCAAGATAAGCTCTAGCTATCCCGACCCGGATGTCCTTATTAATTATGATAATGTAATTAAAGGTGTTGATGAGGCAATCAAATCTGCCTGTCCCACCCTCTAACTTCAGACCTTCTTCCACTCGAAGGAAAAAGCCTTTTGTCCCAGCTCCTTGGTGGGATGAATCTTGCGACCAGGCTGTCTCTGAAAGGAAGACAGCTACATCCGCTTTTCGAAAGAAATCTAATTTCTTGAATTACGAAAACCTAAAGAGATCAGAAGCTAAAGCTAAACGCACTTTTAATACAGCTAGAAGAAAATCCTTTAAAAAATTTTGCAAGTCTCTGGACAGGTTGACTCCAATCTCTAGGGTCTGGCGAGTTGTCAAGACCTTCAAAAATAGATTCACCCAACCCGATACTGCCTCTTGCTCAGCAGATAAGGCAGTGGTGGCAAAACTCCACCAGTTGGCCGAAGAACTTTGCCCTCCCTCAAATTTCCATGATCAATTTTCAGACAATTTTAGAAAAAACACTTTTTTGAAAGCCCCTTTCACCGAGAGGGAGCTCTCCAATGCTATCTTATCACAAAAAACCAAGTCCTCCCCGGGACTTGACAAAATAGATTTAAACATCATTCAACACTTCCCGGATAAAGCCAAATCTGCTTTTCTTGACATCTACAATAAAATATTTGCTACTGGCGCCTTTCCACCTTCCTGGAATCAATTCCTTGTGTTTTTCATTCCGAAATCAACACCAGGAAAATTTCGTCCAATCTCACTGGCCTCATGCCTTTTCAAATTAATGGAAAAACTTATTTATAATAGACTCAATTGGTACTTAGAACATAACTTATTGTTATCACCTTCACAATTTGGTTTCAGGAAGGGCAGATCTTGTGTAGATTATCTGGCCATCCTATCAACCGAAATCTGGACCGGATTCTTTAATGAAGAAATAACAGCGGGTCTATTTTTAGACCTTAAAGCAGCCTTTCCTAGCGTAGGAGCCACATATTTTGGCGGAGAATCTCCGAGACCTAGGCGTTTCCTTGTCCATCGCCAGATTCATTTACAGTTCCACTGCATGCAAAAATATCTATTTCAACATCAATGGCGAGATAATAGGCCACAAAACAAGAACTGTAGTACTACCCCAAATCAGTATTTTGAGTCCTATCTCATACTCCGTTTACACGAGGAAACTCCTCACCCTTCTCCCTTCTAACTGTTCCATCGTCGAATTCGCGCATGATATCGCCATTATTTGCAGATCTACACGATGGTCAGGAAGGACGAATAGGTATTACAAAAGTGGCAATAAAATCGGTTCGCGGGATGATATTCGGGCACGAATATACATCCAAAATACGTTCGAATTAAAATCCTAGCTGATCCTGTTCTTGAGATATCCGGATATCGTCAAATTACGTATTTTAGCTACTTCATCAATGGATCGTAATGAGTTGTACCTTAAGTATGAATGTAAATGCTTACATAATTATTATTTTTATACTAGGTATATGTAGACAGGGGTTGGGGTAAATTTGTAATTTCTGATGAGAACCACAATTTTGTATCACAGATTCAGATTCTCCTTTATGAAATACGTAAGTTTTATTCGAAATTTGTTTTTCGATTCTCGACCCCCCCCCCCCCTGCCTCCTGGGAGAAAGGGGTAAATTTTTTCAAAGTCGCTTTTCCCTCTCGGAAATGAAATGTTTTTATTACGGTGTTTTTTTTCATAGGATGAGTATTTTTGAGATATTTCGATGTCTCAAGTTAAAAAAACACCCAGTATATATATATATATATAATTTAAAAAAAGTTAAACAACCACCGCA
>CAKNXH010047337.1:0-17413 GCA_932178445.1 Andricus quercusramuli
TTTCATTTTTAGCAGTAATAAAACAGAAACACTCTTCAGAATACCTACACTGAAAAAATTTTGGGCGAGCTGCCCGCCCACGTGATAGAGCTGCAACACCAAATGCGTCGCGTGCTGCTCGCCAGCAACTTGGTGCGTATCCTCTCTCTTGTTGGGGACGCTGTGTGCCCACATTGGAACAGCTCTAGCCCCAACAGTGTTGGTACAGTAACTCTCCGTTCAGGCGGGGGAACAGCATCCCCAACCCGAGTTTCGCACGGAGTTCGTTTCATCCGACGAACGGTTTGTCGTATATATTCGTGCTTATTTTATTTTTACAAGTAAAGTTTTGATCTTGGATGACTTGTTAGAGAAGAATAACTTCTCGCATTTACGCAATAACCTCAAATGTAAATAATGTATCAATATAAAAGCCTGCCTTGGTCAGCAGGCGCTTGCACATAACCTACAAGCTGTAACCTATAAGGCAGAAATTTCGTATTTTTTGTGTGAAAACGTTAATCTTTTGTAAATTATTTTTAATCTTCATCTTTTTCTTTCATCTTAAGGCAGGGTTCTACTTTCTCCGCGCGAAAAGAATGTGATTTTTTTGTAATTTTTGTTTAAAACATGAAGAAAGATATTGATGTAGGGTTTGTTGTGCCTCATAAATATACTCTTAAATTACATTAAAAAATTTTCTTCAGCTTATTTTATGCGCTCTATATATATGTAAATGGCACTTGCCTCAAAACCACGTTTTTACCGCTTGCTGAAAAAATCTGCGAAACTACCGAATCGATTGGTCTGGAATTTATACCACATATGCTATACATATACATCAACCGGTGGTAGCTGTTTATATAAAAAAAATTATTTTTACTATTATTTTTTGCAAAAAAAATGAAAAAAATGAGATTTTTTATTTTTTTTCCTCAAATTGCCGCCACTTTGTTTTCTTTGTATGTAAATGAAAAAATCTGCTACCACCGGTCGATGTATTCGTATAGAATATGTGGTATAAATTTCAGACCAATCGATTCGGTAGTTTCGAAGATTTTTTCAGCAAGCGGTAAAAACGTGGTTTTGAGGCAAGTGCCATTTAAATATATATAGAGCGCATAAAATAAGCTGAAGAAAATTTTTTAATGTAACTTAAGAGTATATTTATTAGGCACAACAAACCTTACATCAATATCTTTTTTCATGTTTTAAAAAAAAATTACAAAAAAATCGCATTTTTTTCGCGCGGAGAAAGTAGAACCCTGCCTTAATATTTGTTATCGTTAATCTTTTTTGGTAGAGGATTTGATTGTTTTTGATTTGAAATCAGAATCTTGTATGCTCGAAATAGGAACTGTTTTATTTTTCGTTTAGTATTTATCTTTTTTGGTTGAAATTATACTACTTAGTTGAACGTCAAACAGATTTATTAAAATGTCACTTTTTGGTTGACGGTTCATCATTTTAGTTAAAAACTCATGCATTTGGAAGAAAATTTATGTATTTGGTTGGATATTCGTTTTTTTTAAATTTTGATTGACTCTTTTCTTTTCTCCTTTTTTCTTTTGTTATGTATTTCTCTCTAATGATCCCAAGAGGAGGTTGTTTAAAAATCTAATTTTGACTCGTGATTTTTTTAAGCTTTGTTTTCGGTACATAAAATTATTCGTAAGAAATCAGATTTCATTTCGATCGCAAATGAGTTTTTAAATAGAGACAACTTTTACCTTAATTTGTCAAAAAAAAGTATATTTTTATTTAAATACTGTACCAAGTATGTTTGTAAATATGAGCTATTTTAGAAACGTATGGTTGTTTGGATTATATCTCTTGCTATTTCGAAAATGTAATAATCTGAATAGATTGCTTGAGAATCAACCAGAAAAAAATGTCTTATTTTTTTCGGATTTTGGAACAAGTTTCAGGAATGTTTTATTCATATTTACATTTGTCTATGTGTTTCATTCAATGAGAACAATTAGAATTAATGACATTATTTCCAGAATAAAATCAGTCGCAGCAAGTTTTATAAAAAAAAATATATTTTATACACGACTATCACGCAATTGTTCATAAAACTTGTTAATAAAAATTGAAATTGTTGAATTAGACTGAAACCATTTTATAGAAGAGGCAAGTAAATCATAAAGTAATTCGCAGAATGTTTTTGATAAACAAAATAAATTTTTCCCTCTAACAATGGACGAATATAAACAATTGTTTATACAATTTGTTATGAAAAATTTAATTCTTGACTTATAATAAAACTTTCAGGCTGAAAAAATCATAAAGTCGTTCCCAGAAACTTTGGGTAGAGAAATTGTTTCCAGCCCTAAAAAGATACGACTATAAAACAATTATCTGTATAATTTGTTAATAAAAATCATGAATTTTTATGTTTAAATATTCTTTTCACTTTAAATAACATTGTCCAGTATTTTATCTCCTAAAAATTCGATAGATGTCTATTAGTTTATAACATTTTTTTATTACGGTAAAAATCCTTTAGATAATTTATTTTCATCATATTTGTATTTAGGCATTGACTGTTATTGATTTCTGGTGTTCTTAATTGTTTACATGGTCACAAAACTCAACTGCGACCTTTGCTTTGCTTTGCTGCTTAATTTGTCCGCGAAAATACATTTTTGGACCCATGGGACAATTGCTTTCTCTTTTGTGGGACTGCAGCGCTCCCAACACGCGGGAAAGGATCTGCTCGCACATTTGGCACTATTGCTGCCTCAAATGTGGTGTGGCCGCTACACCGACCGCCGTGGTGGCGCTGCGTTGTCACTCAGAAGACAGCTGCTTGCCCAACATTTTTTCAGTGTAAGGAAAGATTTTTTCAGAAGCAGTCCCTCACGCCCAGCTTTAATTGTTCTAAGGTTGCCGACAGAAAATTATTATTTCGAGTTTTCATAGAAACAAGAAGTAAAGTAATTTTTATTTTCATTATTCCTTAGCTTAATACACTATAAACAAGAATGTAGAAGTGTCGAAACGAAATCGGCAAAGAGCGGGAGAAAGTACGTAGAAAGTATAACAAAATGAATAGGTTATGTTCGCACAAAAGTTGGTCTAATATATTGACTTCATGTACTTGTATATTGACCTTTCCTGCTGTCGAAAAAGATAATTTTTACTGGGGAAAATATTGCACTAAACTATAAGCACTCAATGTATGCAATTAAATTTGTATCAAACATCTAAAATCCTTTTATAAATATCACAATTACTGCAATTAATCGTTTGCCTTGAACAGCTTGAAGTGCACTTCTCGTCAGTAGTTGAAAAGTTGCTCAGTTCGGGTTGTTTCGGAAAAATTCGGTAGAGTTCACGATCGAATATCGATTACTTAATGTCGGGAAATTCGAAAAAGGAACAGGTGGCTGTTTTGATCAAAGAAAAAATTATCGGTTATTACCCGGCTTGCAATAGTTTTTCAGTCAAAGAAATTAAAAAATTCGAGATCTTGAAGCTAAGTTTTTTTTTCAATTGAAGTAATAAGAACTGAACTGCAAATGAAAGCGTAAAAAGCTCGATAAATATAAATCCACGCATCATTTTCAATGCCCTAAATTGGAGAATAAATCAATAAATTAGTAAATTTTTAAAATTATATCATTTGAAACAATTTTAAGTGAGAAACATTAAAATATATGCATAACATTTTTTAAAAATAAATTTGCTATGAAACTTCTCATAATTTTTGAAAAACTTCTCAATTTTTTCTAAAAGTATTAAAAAATGATTAAAATTACTTTTATTTAGGTACTAGTTTCAAATTAATGGTTGTTCGACTGTTATTTATACATCAAAACTTGTTTTTGTTTTCAAATATATTTGAATATGCTCTTCAAATTATTCGAAAATTCTTAAAAAATCAACATTTTACTTTAAAGTCTGACAAATCTACATTTTGTTATTTATTCTTGAAATTTTTGTAAACTTTTAAATATTTTTTAAAATGATTCGATTTTTATCTAAAAAATCCTACAAACTTAGAACAAAAATGCCCTAAGATCTTCCACATTTTTTCCTGGAAATTTTGAAAACCTTTTTAAATCTTGTTAAAAATTCTCTTAAAATTAATTTTTCAAAATGAAAAATGATTCTTAATTTTCTTAGGAATAGTCAGAAAATTTTGATTTCCTGAAGAAACCTTCCAAAATTCTTAAAAAGCTTCAAAATTTTTTGTTCGAAACCTGCAAAAATCTACATTTTGTATTAAATCATTTCAAATTTTTCCAAATTTCAAATTGTTTTTGAAATTCTTTCAAAACATCTAAATTTGTTTTAAAATGATTACAATTTTTTTCTTAAAAAATTGCCTTAAAATCTTCCAGATTCTTTTCTGGAAATTTTGGAAATCTTTTGAAATCCTGTAAAATACTCTCTTAAAAATAATTTTTCAAGATTGAAAATAATTTTTCTATGAATCTTAAGAAAAATTTGTCATGAAACTTTTCACAATTCTTGAAAAGCTTTCAATTTTTCGTTCGAAATCTGCTAAATCTACATTTTCTTTCCAATTATTTAGGTCATTGAAAGATTAAAATTAATTTTTAATCTTATCAAAACTTCTAAATATCTCTTAAACTGACTAAATTTTTTGCTACATTAATAAGTGTCTAACTGTTATTTATATTTCAATAATTTCACTTACAACTTAAAATAATTTCTTACTTTGGAAAAATAACTTAAAATTTTCTTAGGAATCTCAATAAAATTTTTATATTATACTAAAACCTTTCAAAATTCTTTAAAAGCTTTAGAATTTCATTCAAAAATTTTCAAAAATTAACATTTTGTTTTAAATGTTTTAAATTTTGTTAAACTCTTAACCGTTTTAGAAATTTTCTCAAAACATCTCAATTTCTCTTAAAAGTAATGTAATTTTTCTCTTAAAAAATTGCTTTATTGTTGGGGACGTGAAAGTACACCACATCTGGGAGGTCACTGAAAATGTAGAACTTTCACCCATTGTCCTACCAGAAATCAAGTCCAAGATAGTGGATCTAGATTTTAAACAAGAGCAGTATGTCTGCATAATGCATAACAACATTAAAGCACAGTAATTTTCAATAAATAGTATTTATGAAATTTTATGTTTATATGAAATATTGTAAGTAATTAATTTAAATAAATTGAATGTGTATGCCATTCATTGCATTATTTTTTGGACTATTTTATCTTACTTTATTGACATTATTTTAAATAAATCTAAAAAAAACAATTTCAAACTTCACTCATCAGAACGTATTAAATTGACATCAAATTTTAAGTTTCTCCAATTTTCAACAATACGAAAGTGATCAAATTGACTTCATTTCCGAGTTTTCTGTATCGAATTAAATAATATTCATCTGTTCGCAATTTGTACTTGCCAGATGGTATTAAATTGGTCTCAACTTCCGAGTTTTCTGTATCGAATTGAATAAAATTCATTCGTTCGCAATTTGTACGTGCCAGATGGTATAAAATTGACTTCAATTTTCGCGGTCGGCTGACGTAATTCAATGGCATTGGTTTGCTCCCAATTATCACTCGCCAGAGAAAATTAAATTGTCTTCAATATTCCAGTTTGGCTTACGGTATCAAGCAGTATTAACTTGATTTTAATTCTTATCTTCCAATTATAATTAAAATGTATACATTTGTTAGCTGAAATAATCATCACGTTAAACGGGATTGAAATGCGACACAATTTAATTACGATAAAAGAAACTAAAACGTATATTTCAAAAACGGAATTTATAAGGTATTCAAAAAGTTTGAAATTCCACGATATTTGTTCGCACATTAATGATATTCAATTCGCACCTTCTTACCGGGTATATGGAGGCTCGCTGGAGGTTAGATATATCTGCGTGGTAATGAATAAAACTCATGAAAAATTTGATGTTTTAACTAATTACTTTTATTTTCCATTTTACTGAATAAATATTGCTGTTCATTACTTTTGTGACTAATGATTTGATTTCCACTGTGAACTAATTAAATTCATTTAAGTATATATACATTTATAAATTTTGTGCACTTTTGAGGTTAAGTTAACTGTAATGAAGAAAAAGCCGGTCGGCTTTTCAAAACTTCTGATCTTTTTAAACCTGCAGCTTGCACTGCTTGCATGCCCGGTAAGAAGAAAAGAATTCAAAAAAATTCAGAATCTGAATTCTCATTAATACGTGAATTTTCCTCCATCGAAAGTTCCACCATCGAGTAGACAAAAAAAGCAAAACCTATTCCTTTTAATCGACTTAGAAAAATATAATGGAAGCGTATTGGGAGGAATTAAAAAGTGGAGAAATTTAAAAGAAAGAATAGAAAGGAATAAAATAATGTCAATGATAAGGCGCAAGTGTGAATTGAAATAAATAAAATTTTTAAATTAATAAATATTGTATTATATTTATAAGTTACAGGTGAAAAAAAAGAATTTTGGTATATTATGTGAACGCTTTTTTATTAATCTGTTTAACAGAAACATATTTTGACCGATTTCAATTAAATCTGTCTTGGAACACATTTAAATTATATTAAAATCATTTTTTGATGTACGTGCATGGATTACACAACCACAAAAAAAGTATACGAAGCCAAAAAAGGATCTATCCAGCATAGTCGAAATCAAATTTTGAAAATTTCCTGCCTACCTTTTTTTTTGGTTTGTATTTGGATTTTTGGTTTAGGTTAAATTTTTGCAACTTGACTGCTAAACATCTGAAACCGTTGTTAGGGTTTAGGGAAGGAGAGGATATGTTTAGTAGCCAACTTGCAATTAGAAGGAATTGAACTAATCGAAAATAAAGCATGTAACTATGAAATTAAAAATAACCATGACAGAAAAAATTGAAATTTTCAAACTTATGTTGCACACGGAGGAATAGAAATAATGTAAGTGCACGCATTTTGTGGACGGATTAGAAAGAATTAAATTAATCCAAAATACAGCATGTAGGTATGGAATTAAAAATAACCATGAGAGGTGTGTCTACTGCTCGCATTAAGAGGAATTAAAAAAATGGAAAATATGTTCGCCTGTATGGAACACAACACGAGTAGCGTTCGTTAAGGAAATAGAAAAGAATTGATTTCAGAGGTAAACCTATTCTTTCGTTGGGCACTTCTCCCGATGGAAAATTAGCACATTCAAAAAAATTAAATAATGCTCACACTTTCGTTTAAATATGAAAGTATTCATTTTTTTGAATTCTTCTCTTCTTACCGGGTGCATGATTCATTAAATTTGATATACCTACTAATGTAAAATTTGTTTACCTTTTTTTATGATTTTGCCAAATTTGGATTATGCGGTCAACAACACAACAACATGTCATAAAGTGTTGAAAAAGACTAGACTGAAAAGTTATGAAGACGGCTCTACATACTATCTTCGATTCTTATTTTTTGCAGCTTCGGGGAAATATATCTATTTTTTAAATAATGCTGAGTTTATTTATTCAAAGCACAGTGAGTATAAATTATTTGCAAAGGGTACATATATGAATTTTTTTATAATATTAAAAAATTATATTATTAGGATATCTTGGGACATCTTGGGGACATCCTTGGCATATCCTGCATTTTAAATACGGGACATCGTAAGAATATCCTAGGATGTCCCGAATTATGGAATTTGAGATATCACGGACTTTAAAAATTGGGACATTAATGGGATATCCTCAGCATATTCTGAGATATCTTTGGGACATTCCAAGGATATCGAGATTTCCGCCCCGTACGACATCATTCGTGATGTCCCTGGAATCTCCTGGGATATGCCTGCGATATCGTGGGAGATAAATGGGATATTCCACCGATATCCCTTTCTGTGAGGGCTGTTTCTCGGTCTGCCTAAGGGTCTCTTACCAATCGGTCTCCCTCTTAAAACTTGCGCCACTGTTCTTTCATTTCTCATTCTTGCTACATGCCCCGCCCATCTTAGTTTACGCGCTTTCATTACTCTATTAATATTTGCTGACCCGTAGAGAGCATGCAGATCATCATTATGCAGTTCTCTCCATTCGCCGGTCTCTTCGTCCCTTTTTGGACCATAGATTTTTCTCCGTACTTTATTCTCAAAAACTCTAAACCTATCCTCCTCTCCTTTCGTCAGCGCCCACGTTTCACACCCGTACATGACGACCGGCATTATTATTGTTTTGTAGATTCTTACTTTGATGTTTCTAGATAGCAATCGCGATATTAATAGTGTGTTTGCTGCATAATAGCACCCATTACCAGCGTGCAGCCACGCGTTGATTTCCGTTTTAATCCTATTTCCGCTAGTTATAATAGACCCGAGGTATTTAAACTCGCTAACCCTTTCGAATTTCATATTTCCGGCCATAAGATCCCCGTCTTGATTACTTTGTTCGGATCTGATGACGGTCATATATTTTGTCTTCGATTCGCTAACTTCCAAGCCAATATCTTTGGCTTTTGTGATCAAGATTTCTGCATTTTTAGCTACCGTTTCTTTATCATCCCCTAGTAAGTCGAGATCATCCGCATATCCAAGAATTTGTATTATCCCATTGAGCACGGGTCGGATTCGCCTGCACTTGCCTAACCACGTATTCTAAAACTAAGTTAAAAAGGACGCACAAAAGTGCATCGCCCTGTTTCAGGCCATCGCGGATCGAAAACTCTTCAGATAAAGTACCGTTTACGCGTATTCTACCCCTACTGCCGCTTAAGCAAATTTCGATAAGTCTAACCAATTTTCTTGGTACACCCAAGAACTCTAGGATCCAGTACATTCGTGCGCGTATAATAGAGTCGTAAGCTTTTTTGAAATCGATAAATAGCTGATGCACTACTTCTTTAAATTCCCATTTTTTTCTAGCAGTTGCCTAATTGTAAACATTTGATCGCTTGTAGATCGGTTTCGGTGGAATCCACACTGGTAATCCCCAATGATTTCCTCGGCAAAAGGAGTCAGTCTACTTAGGATTACATTAGACAGGATCTTGTAGCACGAAGATACAAGTGAAATTCCCCGATAATTGTTACAGTCAGTTTTATCGCCTTTTTTAAACATGGAAATAACGATAGAGGCATTCCATTCTTCCGGCATGCGTTCTGTTTTCCAAACTGCGCGTATTAATTTAATAATTTGTCTTGTGAGGCAAGGGCCTCCATTTTTTATCAGTTCTGACGGTAGGTCGTCGATGCCCGCGGTTTTGTTATTTTTCAACTTCTTTATAGCCATTTTTATTTATATATCAGCAGGATCATCAATTAATAGATCAGCAGTGTGGATTTCGCCGAGATTACCTTCAACGGGGGCTTCGCGTACATTTAATAGTTTATCGAAATAGTCTTTCCATGAATTCAGTCTCTCTGTCGCATCGGCTACTAGATTGCCATTTTCGTCCCTCATTACTTCCGTTCTACTTTGAAAGCCTTTCCTTATAAAATTGATTCCCCTGTACATCCCGCGCGGGTTATTCTGTTTATTATGCGTTTCTATTGCTAGTATTTTATTCTTTTCCCACTCCCTTTTCTTGGATCTATAGAGCCTATTTGTACTTTTACTAATCTCGAGATACTTCTTATGTGTTTGATCGCACTTATTTTGTAAACTAATTAGTCTGGCCTTCCGACGTTTTTCAGACCCGAGTTTGCACTCTTCGTCAAACCATGGTTTGCTTTTTGTTACTTTCTTTAAACCTATCGTAAGTTTCGCGGCTGTCTTTACCGTCTTTTTTATACTGCTCCACAGGGTTTCCGGATCCTCCTCGCAATTATTGAAATCGTCTCTCTGTTCTTGGAGAGCGTCAAAGCTGTTAGAAATCTCAACTTGATAGTTTAATGTTTCTGTTGCTGTTTTGAACTTATCTATATTGAAACGAACTGTTGGCTCTGTGCGGCTTGTTTTCTTAGTTATCGCTAGCCTAGATCTTATTTTTACTATCACGAGAAAATGGTCTGAATTTAAATCCGCTCCCCTATACAATCTTATATCGAGAATGTTTGTATGACGTCTTCTGTCAATTAGAACGTGATCGATCTGATTGTGAGTGTTACCATCTGGTGATTTCCAGGTGGCCTTATGTATATTTTTATGCTTGAAATATGAGCTTTTGACAACAAGGTTCTTTGAAGCTGCAGTGTTTATTACTCTAGTTCCATTGTCGTTACTGACGTCATGCAAACTTTCTGATCCTATTGTAGGCCTATACATCGGTTCTTTTCCAATTTTCGCGTTGAAATCTCCCAATACTATTTTTGCGTCAAAAGTTGAGAACTTGTCAAAAACCTGCTCGACTGTTTCGTAAAAGAGATTTTTAGTGTCCTCGTCTTTGTCCTCGGTGGGGCAGTGCACATTGATTAATACCTGTTTGTTGAAAATACCCTCCAGTACAATGTATGATAACCGATCGTTAATGAATTGCATGTCGATAACCGCTTGCGAGATTCGTTTATTAATAAGAAAACCGGTCCCCAGTGCGCGCCCCTTAGCTCCCCCATAGTGAAAAGTATAGTTATCCTTAGAAATTGACGCGAAATCGCCCGGCCAGCAGCTTTCTTGAAGTGCTATTAAGTCAGTTTTGTATTTATTTGCTATCCCAATGAGTTCGCTAAATCCGCCAGTATTTAGACTACTCGCGTTTAGAGTTCCCACCCTTAGATCTTTAACTGTAGTTTTTTGTTTTTGCAAGTTAGCCATGGTAGTTTCAAGATAATCCGCACGTTAGGATCCTATTCCGATCGTAGGTGAGTCCACTGTCCCAGGAGTGATAACACCCCCATACCTCCCTAGGTCTAAGTATGGGAGCTTTCCGACTCTGACAAGGACCATGTCAACTTGTCGTCAGACACATTACAGTTTCATCCTCGTATCCTAACGTCCCCCTGCAAGGCAGCGCGCCTACTGGCATCAATACCCCTTTGGCCCTATACAGGCGAATTATTCCACACATCCCTTGCGGGCAGTGTCATCGCTGCGGTGTCCAATGGGCAGCAGGATTTTTCCCTTACAAGATTTTTAGTTTTGATTCGGGTAGTGTTTCTAGGTGGATACACGCTGCACCTCGGCCTGCCAGGACCCACCCATTGCGTATGAACGTGAATGGGTGGGTCCTCCCAAGCCATGGTCATCGTGTTTTCTACCAGTGCTAGGCAGTGCTAGGCCAACATCTTAGGCTGGGCTCACCACACCCACGACTGGTTCCTATCGGCTGTCTGCGGCTGCTTATTCTTGAATTCGCAGCTAACCTGAGGGGCTGTTCAGCCTAACGGGCCGTTCCTCTATCCGCAACCCGAGGGCGCGCTGCGTAGTGGTGACAGGAACCCATCGAGCAATCGATTGACCTATAATATTAATATATTTTATTGCAGAGTAAGGAAGTCATGGTCATTTATATCATTTTAAAAATCGATTTTTATAGTACAAATTTTCTCATTTTCATAATTCAGAGTTGACGCGAGAACAGAAAAGATGCGTTAATTCAAGACGAATCAATTGGATTATAATACTGATAGACTTTGTTAAAGAATAAAGAAGCTATGGACATGCATAATATTTGAAAATACGGTGTTTTGTAGTAAACATTTTTTATTAACGTAATTCAAAATTGATGCAAAAACGGTAAAGATACCTTGATTCGAAGCAAATCGATCGACTTATAATATTAATACACCTTATTGAAGAGTAAGAAAGTTATGATCATTTATAATATTTGAAACATCTGTTTTAAACAGAAAATTTTTGTCCATCGACATACTTCAAAGCTGATGCATGAATGGAAAAGACTTTTTGATCATAAATTTTAAAATAAAGTAATTCTGACAATGTTTGTAAAAAAAATCATCAAGCTGGGAAAGTGATAAGGTGTGATAGAACTTCGTCCTTCCCTTTTTCAGCTTGAAAATTTACCATTTTAAATACAAAATTTGATTAGTGTGCTCTGTTTTTTTGCGTGCGCGCGCGCGTGTGTGTGTAAATCGGCCAGTTTCAGGACATTGTTTTACCTCTATTTTTTATTGTATATATAGGTAACATTATTCACGTATATAGGACATATGGAAATTTTCTTTGAAAATCGTTATTATTTTTCGATAAAAAAAAAGTATGAATTGTATACTTCCAGGACGTGAACAGTATTTTGTTTATATTCAGCCCACTATTATTGTACATGATGTGTATAATGACTGAAAATATTCTATTTGTATTTAGTAACATATATATGCATATATTATTTAAATATAATGATAATTTTTTTATATAGCCTGAAATATATCGCGTTGGTAGTTCCAGGACTGGTAATTTAAGGCAATTTAAGGAAATGACCAAGGTTCTGGAAAGACAGAACCAGTATATATACATGCATACACTATATATATAATTAAAAAAAAAAGTTAAGCAACCACTAAGAGCAACTGCCATCTAAAAAGAAAATGTCAATAGCCCCCAGTAGAACCGCGGTAAAATACACCTATGGCCACGTCTCACATCCGTGAGATGGGTGGTCACAGGGCATGACGAAATCACAACGACAGGCCGGCGAAACCCTCGTGTGTCTGGAGGACACGAAGCGACCCAAGGATGACAGCTTTCTGCATCCATCTCGCAAGTGCCTTGGCATATTTTTGGCACGCGGGAATGGCTTCAAGGTTACGAACCAGTGATAATTTAGCACCTCCGAGAGCACCTATCACAAGGACAATTCCTCGTACCGAATACTTTGCGTACAGTCGTTGCAGCTCTCTCTTAAGGTCTTGATACCTCTCCTCCTTTTGCTTCTCCTTCGGAGTGATGTTGTATTCGGACGGAGTCGAGAATTCGATCACAAATATAGTTCGTTTCTCGAAGTCTTGAAGAACAATGTCAGGTCTCGAGTGAGCAACGGAGACTGCTGCCCGAAAATCGTAGTTCCAGAAAGGCACTTCTCGTTTCGGACAATTGACTCTATATCCCTTGGAGCGTTCGGCAGGGCAGGGTCGCGACCAACACCGTAAGAGCGACAAAGATGGCAATACATTTCTCTGAGGGCCACATTATGTCTATAGATATACGTCGTTCCTGCGTGGGTCGGACACCCCGATGGTATGTGTTCTAGGTACTCAGCGTGTGCATGACACGCCGTGCACCTATCACTGGGAACTTCTTGACATAAAATGCGGTCACGGTATGCTAAGGTGGAAATTACACCGTCCTGGCATGCAAAAATAAAATCCTCCGTACCTGAATTGAGCCGCTGGATTCTATAAGGGCATATAAAATTCACATGGTCGTTCCGGTTGGCCCCTGTTTTTAAAATCGATTTCAAAAATTAAATTTTCCAAACGTATCTTTGTAGGAAATTTCATGGCGCATCATTTATCCTCTTACAAAAAAGTTGTATCTTTTACTGTTTCTGAAAGAAAGTGAAAAAACTGGATTTTGTGAAAAACAAAACCCAACCTTCCAGCGGAAGAAATGTTCATTAGCGTATAATGAAGTTTTCTGAGAAGTATTACTTCAATAGCATGAATCGTTAAAAGAATACGAGCATTCAAACAGCGCGTCAAAGAGAGATCGAGCGCGTGAGAGGTGAGAATACTTCGGCGCCTCGACCACACCGCCGTCCTGTCGTAGCCGCTAGGACATAATGTTTTCTACCTGGTCGGCTAAACTTTTTTTCTCTATAATTTTGTTTTGGACAGTTATTATTTGTTTTTCTCCTATCTTTAAAACTTTACAGAGAAATGTTTTACAAACATATATATCGTCCTGATCGTTTGAACAATAAAAATATTTCCATATTGCCAGCCTATGTTTACGAACATTATCAGATTTTAGCGTAGAAGGATCTGCAAATTTAATAAAAGTGGCTAACAAAATGTTCTGCTTATGATAATCTGACAATTCCCAAAAATTAGAATGGAGCCTCTCTTGTTATAGGATTCCAATCTTCTGAAAACATTTTTCACGTTTACAGCAAAATTCAACAGGTTCGAATGGCTTGGATTCTACAATTGTTTGATTTTGTGAGGCATATTCTTCCCCCTGTAACAATATTGTGAAGAAAAATTTGCGAGGATGTCAGTAAGTTAGTTTTCGCGTTCGACCCAAAGGTTCCAATACATGGAGACACCTGTTAAATCAATTTTCCCTAAACCGCGTTGCAATTTGAGGACAAACGTGTCATATTGAGAACTTTTACTATTGAAAATACTAAATTTAGAAAGAAATAAGAAACTTTAAGATATATGGTATTAAAGTATAATATATTTTTTGTAAAATTTAGTATTTTCTCTAGTAAAAATTTTCATTATGACACGTTTATCCTCAAATTTCAACACAGTCTAGGAAAAATTGATATAATTTAGTGAAAAAATGATTTAAAAAGTTTCTCCGTGTAATATTGGAAAGTATTAATAAATTACGGTTTCGCGCTTTTTAAATTTTGCAATAATAAATATCTTGTTTCTTTTTGCTTTACAAACATTCTTAGCCCAATCTGCTTCAGCACTAAATTAGTCTTTAGAAACGTAGTCAGGGCTTTTGCCAAAATCAAAATTTTGCACTATCTGTGCGCTCTTCCGTTTTCCTGCGGAAGTATTCTGAAGAAATTCGCACGCGGAAAATTCGCAGAAAAAACAAAAGCAAGTAGAATCGGCGTGCTCTCAAGCGCTCGAGAAGGCAAATTAATTGCTTTTGATTTTCTAACGGTGAGATGAATTGACGTAAAAAATTCAAAAAAATGTTATTATATCCTGATAAACGTTTCTTCCGCTCAAAGTTTCGTTCACTTGAAATTACCCAGATAAACAAAGTGATCGAAAATTCTTTCTCCCTAACAGATACGACAGGACGGCGCAGCGGTGTGGTCGAGGCGCCGAAGTATTCTCACCTCTCACGCGCTCGATCTCTCTTTGACGCGCTGTTTGAATGCTCGTATTCTTTTAACGATTCATTCTATTGAAGTAATACTTTTCAGAAAACTTCATTATACCCTAATGAACATTTCTTCCGCTGGAAGGTTGGGCTTACTCAAAATTCCCTCGATAAACGAAGCGTTTGAAAGTTGCGTAACATTATTTTGATACTGCTTGGCAAAAAAATTAACAGTTTTTTTCATAACAATTTAGAAAAGCTTAAGTGAGCATATCATCTATAAAACAGTTTGAAGCATAACTTCTCCAATTTTCATGTGAAAATATTCGGAACTTTGTCTTTTAGAGCGAGTTGAAGTCAAAATATTTATTAAATTTTGTTTTTCACAAAATCCAGTTTTTTCACTTTCTCTCAGAAACAGTAAAATATACAAATTTTGTGTAAAATGATGAATGATGCGCCATGAAATTTCCTACAAAGATATATGTTTTGAAAATTTAATTTTTAAAATAGATTTCAAAGACAACAGGGGCCAACCGGAACGAACATGTGAATTTTATATGCCCTTATAGAATCCAGCGGCTTAATTGGGTCCTGATGATTTGAGGAAAGCAAAAGATTGTACGTTCGACAAGGACTGTTTTTCTACATTTCTGTGAAAGTTTCCGTGCATACCCAGATAGCAAAATGCCCGCCGACTGCAAGTGATCTGCCGGCTCGTGGTCCGATCGATCGGACCGACGTGCTGGCCGATATGCACCTTAATGTGCACACCATTGATGTATATATGCCCGCCCGACAGGCGGCAGTGACGCGGTCCGGCGAACTGCATGACCGTCGGTCCGGTAAAATGCAGGCTGAGTGTGCGAGTAGATTAAAATTAAAAAAATCTTTTTTCATGTAAATAAAATAATAATTTCCAAATAGCACGAAAGGTAATGGCGAGATTCTGTGTATAATAAGTCCAAGTTGAAAGAAAAATATCAATATTATAAAAAGATATATCTTTTTATAATATTGAAATTTTTCTTTCAACTTGGACTTTGAATTATTATACGCAGAATTTCATTACCTTTCGTGCTATTTGCTATTTTTGTTGATTTGAAGATCATTAACAGCAAAGAATTGCTAACAAATTTAATCCAGAAAATAGAAATAGGCGGTGTCACATGATAAGAAACTGCATGCATACTTAAAAAAATTCTTATAATTTTTTCCAATTTGTTTTTTAAACTATGATCTTCTTATAGCTAACATGAACAATTGTTTGCAAATTGCACACTTTCACTCAAATCCGAGCGAAAATTCACGGGTATGAACGCCAAACAACATGAAACACGACAAGAACAGCTGATCCAAAACGCGCATGCGCGTTTTCGATTTCAAACTACTCTCGCAATATCAGCCTGCAGCGGTCATGCAAGTCGCAGGCCCGTCGTTCCTCGCCGTTTGCAAGCCCGACGGGCGTCTAATGTGCCGGGCCGTTGTATGCCGTTGTCCGCCCTTCGGTCGCATTCCGACTCTGCCGGCCTGTCGCGTGCATTTAGCAGGCACGCTGGTCTCCAGCCCTTCGGGCCGATCACGTACCGGCACGTATTGTTATCTGGGTATGCTTGTCGAGTAGCTCTTGGTGAAATTTTCCAACCTCTGCTTTCTTTACTTCGGCTTATAGACGTGAAGCATCTAGATGGAGTAATGCACTTTCCTCACTTCTGATGTAAAAATTCAGGCCAAGGGTCTCGGCCGCTTGCTCCGCGGCTTTGTAAAGGAACGCTCCTTCGCCAATCATCTCGTGGTTCCTGACCATCTTTAGGAAAGGATCTCTGCCGTTCGCAACGATGTAAGCTGTACTTAGAACAATTTGGTTATGAAGACACTGGAGATTCAAAAGTCCGCGTCCGCTTTGACGGCGTGAAATGTATAATCGCGGAACTGACGAATTGATATGCAAGCTTTCGTGCATATGCATGATCTTACGTGTGGTGACATCAAGGGCCTTGATCTCGTTCTTCGTCCAGTGAACCACCCCAAACGAGTAGAGTAGAACTGGGACGGCAAGCATGTTAGTCACAGATACCTTGGTCAACACCGACAGATTGGAAGACCAAATCTGTCGAAGAAGATGCTTGTATCTGCTTTGGAGAGACTCCTTCACTGATGTCACGTCCTGAATCCGGCTTTGAGGCACGCCCAGGTATGTATAGGTCTCTCCAGTATTAAGATGTCTAATAACACTTATATCCACAAGCTCAGGGTCCTTGGGAACGCCAGTAATCTTTCCTTTCTTCAGATGAATTTTGGCACACTCGTCCAAACCAAAGTCCCTCCCAATCTCTCCTGTGTAATTCTTGACGATATTTATAGCAGTTTGAAGTTTGCTTTTACCAGAGGCATAGATCTTCAGGTCATCCATATAAAATACATGAGTGACCTTATGCTCGCGCTGATTAGTGTCGCCACAGAGGTATCCAGGAGAATTTTATAGTGCGAGAGATAGAGGCAGAAGTGTGATGCAAAAAAGCATAGGGCTCATGGTTATCACCTTGAAAGACGCCCCTCTGGAAGGTGACGTTGTTCGTTGTCAGACGATAATTCCTA